>JAVKKW010000055.1:2140120-2175120 GCA_034782655.1 Micrastur ruficollis
AAACAAAAAAAAAAAACCCAAAACCCAAAACAAAACAACAACAACAAAAAAAAAAAACACAAAAAAAAAACCTGGGGAGGCTGAAAACAGATAAAAACACAGTAGTAGCGAGCGGAACACCATATGAGTAGATTGCCCTCTCTGCTGCAGTCCTCATCTCTAATAAAGGCTTTTTTCATTGCTTTTATTCACAATTTCATTCCTTTTCCACTTTTGCAATGCAATAGTGGCGTGGGGGGACATTCGGTGACTTTCCCCGTGGGAAGCAGCGGGGCCAGAGGGAACGCTGGAGTGTGTCAGGGATGAGGCACGGCCACGGCTCCCCTGCCATTAGCCTTTACTTCCCACCAGTCGTTCCTTATTTTTCCTGTGATATCTGAGGGCTGCAAAGCCCATCGCAACAGGCTGGGGAAATGAAACTCCAGTGAGAGAAAAGTGCACGGGGAGGGGGACCAAAAACCCCAAACCTGCAACTAACTGGGAGTTACTCACAGAAGGTGCCTTTAGAAACGTATCCTGGCTGATGCTGTGGTTTTAATTCAGTAGCAAAACCTCCAAATAAAACCATCAAGAATTGAAGGGGTACAGACAGCAAGTCGCTGGGTTCACTCAGCCATGTCCACGCATGGGCAGAGCACTCCTCAGGCTCATCATCATGCCTCACAAGAACAAGGAGACCACCCTTTTAGCTTGAGAGCTTCCAACACACTTAGAAGTATTAAAATAAATAAAAAATAAATAAATAAAAAAATATGGCAGCCCCTCTGTATTTTTCTTTCTTTAATTTCATTCTATTAGTCACCAAACTGATATCTCATAAGGAAAAAAAAAAAATAAAAAAATCAGCAATTGATCACATGTCAATAAGCTTTACCAAAGCATGCAAACCGCTTCCTGGAACAACCCATCACGCACATTAAACTGTTAATCCACTTCAATCACTCCGTATGCAGTTTGCCTGGCAGACTGAAATTCTGCCTGGAGGAGTTTGGCTGGAGGATGTCCAATACTAAAGACTGGCAACAGTTTGTCGCTCTGCAAGAGGAAAATATTGAGGAAGTATGCTAAAAAGGTACTTATTTTTGAGCTATTTGTATGGCCTTAATCTTCACTTTATCACACTGTCTTAAAAGAAAGGGAAATGAGAAACTGAGGAGCAAATAGATAAGACAGAATATATATTACAGCAGTATATATAACGTTGGACTCGTTCCTGCGCTCGGTTATGATGTTTACTATACTTTCAGACCCCCTCATGTACCTGGCAAGTTAAAAAAGTGGATTTTCATGTCATTTTTTCAGGCTAGGACATTAACTTTTAAATTACCCCATTCAAACAAAATCATTAACGCAACCTGAGAGCCGATGCTCAGGAGCACCTCGCAAAAGACAGATCCGAGCCGTGCAGGAAAGGCTTTACAAACCAGGCTCTGGAGAAGACAGAGAATGAAGAAGTCATTGCCAAAAAGTCAGAAAAACTTCCGATTCCATTTTAAAACCCCAGAAATATTCAGGAGGAATTGCTGGCTTCCAAGCCAGCCCAGCACCCGGGCGGAGCAGAAGAGAGGAGCAGTCCGTAGGGCGCGACGCCAGGGCTCCCCCAGTCCTCAGTTACCTGCCGCCGGACTCCAGCGCTCAGCGGCTCTGAGGAGGAGTGCTCCTCACCCCAGCCAGGAGGATGAAGTAAGCCCTTTTCAAAGTGACAAGATGAGTTTTATCCCCCCGCCCAGAACTAAGAAAGAGTCGGGAATGGCAGGGCGACAGCTGGCGGGAGCCGTGGTGGTCACTGCCAGGTTCTGATGCTCAGAAGTCAAATGAAAACAGCCTCTGCTCCACTCTACATCAGGCTACCACCAGCTCTCCTGGTAGATGCCAGGCCAGTCAGTGGACCTGTGGCTGTCGGTCCACGCTAGCCTTTGAACACACACACACACAAAGGCACTTCATCTCCCTTGTAGCGACAAGGCTAACAGCTAGCAAGTGCTGGGTCTTAATGAAAGCATCTAAAAGCTCCATTTAGTTTAAAAACTAAAAGCGCACACTAGGCAGATTTATTTTGGTTTGATTAACAGTCCTACCTGCCAACTGAGTATAAAGATGTGAGCACAGGCAGAATATGAATTATGGAAAAGACTGAGGATGCTTTCGGTGCAGCTGGCACAACCCTCCCTCTCCCCCGGCCGCTCCGGCACGGGACGACCTTTGTTCTCGGCACTAAAAGCGAAGCAGGGATAGATGAAAGGGCCTCCAAGCAGCCCTCGCAGCTACAGGCGCTTCGTTACATGACCCCCCCTTCTGCTCTGGGTGAGGCAGTTGCATTTTGATCAAAGAGGAAGGAATCAACAAGCTCTAATTCGATTAGCAAGCAAAAACGTCAAATGATTTTTTAACTAATCCAAGGTCACCGAGAATAAAAGTGATTGAGGTAGACATACACCGTTCACCAAAATATAAACTAGACAGCTATTCTCTTGATAGCAGCTAAGTCGCCTGCTCCAGGAACCAAAAGCATAAGACTCTTTTCCATTAATTCCCAAAAAAAGCAGCACTAAAGCAGCTGACTCCCACCACACAGCGAGGATGAAACCGGGCGAGGAACCGCCTGTCCTGCAGGCACTGCCGGACGGACCTTGCTACAACCCTCTCTCCCCAGATTCCCTGTGTGCAACCACCCAAACAGAAGGGAAAAAACCCCTAAAAAATGCAGATTGCTTGAAGCAAAGACGGGCAGGATGAAGGCAGCGTGCCCCCCGCTGCAGCCCACGCCTGGGGGAAACTCCAGGTCTGAGCTGGCACCAGCCCAGCGCCCAGCCGAGGGGGGATGCTGCCTCCCGAAACACGCCAGAAAAGGGGAAGAAATGAAAACCCAGGAAGAGCTAGGTTTTAGAAAGCACCACGCTTCCTTCAATTGCTTCCCCAGGATAAGACACGTTAATTTTTAAAAACTGATATAAATTAAACAGACTGCGCCTGCATAATGTCCTTTAGCGCGCCACTCCTGAATCCCAACCTTCAGATACCACAAACTGCACAGACGTAGCTTGGATGGATCGAGCGAGTTGAATTACTGTCAGCCAGTGTCACCGGCAGTTCTCTTCTTCCAACCGCCTTAACCTTTGATGCAAAAGTAATAATAGTTTAATTGCTATGACACATTTCGCCTGTAGATATTAATGGGTTTGCAATACCCAAGTGAAGGAGATTGACACCTCACTGTCACTTCACCAATGGGAAAATGACAGCACGTGGATCAGACTCATCAGGAAGGTATGTTATGATGATCTAGTCTGACCTAACGTTTAACTCGGAACAGCGCTTCCCTGAATTAATCACTTTTTGAATTACTTTGTATATTTTAGAAAGCTCATTCATTTTTTCCTAGTGATACAAAATACACCAGAGCCCGTGGCACATTGTTCTACTGATTAATTATTCTCATTTAAGCAAAAAGTATTATCTTACTTCTAGTCTACACTTGTCCTTTTTCAGCAGTGGATGTGCTCCGTATCTTTGTCAAGTTGACTGGAAGGCTCCATTATTATATTTCTGTTCTTTGCACAGATGGCGACAGACCATGATCAAACCACTCTGTAACCTACTCTGACAAATTAAATAAATAAAAGGGGCTCTTCCATCTTAAGTATCTTTTCCAGTTCCTTGACCAACGGCATGGTTCACCCCGGATACCTTTATAGCTTCTTTAATTTTCCTTCTTGAGCCACAGATGCGATTCTTCAGCAGGGTCTTCCTCAGTGCCAGGCGCAGAGGTGCGAGGCTTACTCAAGGGTCCCATTTTCATAAACCCTGCTCCCCCCTCAAAAAAAAAAAATAATCACATCACCAGTTCTGGCTGCTGCATTGTGCTGGGTGTGATGTTCAGCTGCTTGGCAGCCTTGACCTTCAAGACCTTCCCAATCGGTGTTTCCCAGCAAAGTGCAGCCTGTACAGCTGACCTCCTTCATCCAGAGCACACATCCACATACATACCATGTGCTTGTACCGAGCTCCCCTAATTACTCTGGATCAATCAGTGACGCATTTTCTTCATTAATTCCTGCGCTCACAAAATAACATATCCCTGCTTGTGTTACCTATGAATTCTGTCAGCGCTTTGTTTTCCTTCAGTTCATGGGTCAAAATACTAGAAAAATATTTTATCCGCTGTGGAGCCCACCACCACTGAGGCATCCCCTTGGCCTTTTCAAACCTCGGCACGCAAGCGGCTCCCCTCCAGTCTTCCACGATCCCCCGCTACTCCAAGAATTACTAAAAAAGGCACATTAATAATTGAGACATTTCTTCAAGCAGTTCTCACAAAGTTCTTGAATACAATATATTTAGACAAGCTAATTTGAAAGTAGACATTTGAGGATGTCTATTTTAGGTGGCACTTTTAGAATTTCCTGATCTACCGTTTAACTCTTACTGAAGCTCCCTCGATGCCATCGCTACGCTCTGGATCCATCACCCACCTTCGCCTCGGATCACAGGGAATATCTGCATATCCACAGCTTTACTACAGTGCTCCCGTATGCAGCCATACGGTCCAGCAAAATGCAGATCTCGGCAAACTACTGGAGCCGTCGGACCATAGCCCAGCTCCTGAAATGGGGCGTGGGTCCCGGCTAAGCCGTCCTGCTGCCAGCCCCGCGTGGGCAGGAGCCCGAGCCGGCAGCGGGGTCCCGCCGGCCTTGCCAGACATGGCAGCTCACCCTGGAACGGTGCTGCAGGAACACTCAGCCCCGCACTTCAAGATGTTTTCCAGCCTGCAGCACACATCTCTCCCACTGCAAAACTGGGGCTTTTTTGAAAGCAGCGTAGCTTTAGTAGAGTCCCTAATTATCATCCGTATTTTCCTTCTACCTGATTAGCCTCTGAATTTTCTTTAATTTCATGAATTTGAAGCAGTTCAAGCATCAAGCGTGTATTCTGTATCTCTGGGTTTTACCGTGCACACAGCTTCCAGAGCTAACGTATTTATAAGTCAGGGATTAGCTCTGCACTGGCCTCGGATGGGTGCAGGATCAAGGACTTCACCGTGAGCCCTCCTAAGTGCCTCAGGAAACGTAGCGATATCCTCCGATTATGTTTTGTGGACTACCAAATCCACAGTGCGGGGTCAGAGAGGGGCTTCCGAAATCTGCTCCGCCTCCTCCACGGGGCTGAGCGTGTGCTGGGAGCCATAAGGGTGAGGATCTCCACTGCCCCGCGCCCGGACCTCCGCGGTTATGGCCACCTGGGAAAGGGCTGGCACAGCCTGGAGAGAGCAAGGCGGAGGGGGGACCAAAGCATTCCTCCAGGAACGTCCAGTTTCCTCTCCATCCTTCCGTTGGAATGCTTTACAGAATTACAGCCCACGTCCCAACGTCGAGACAGCAAGCTGGCGATCGGCTCTTGGCACAGAGCGCCCAAGCACCGACGTATTTTCCAACCACATTTCTTCTCCCAAAACGAGCTGCTCTCAAAATACATAGGTGCAGGAGGTATTCCAAAAACACAGGAGAAAACTCAGGTGAATACAAGCCTACTGCATAATTAAAGCATTAAAACAACAATAAAATTAAAATACAACCCTTAGGTTTTATGGTGAGGTCAACAGATTACTCCTGGCCCAATTCGATTCAGGTAGATGGACGCGTATGCAAGTGTGTTTGAGTTTTACAGAGGAAACCACTCTTAAAAAATACGCATGTATACATAGGCACACGAGTACGTACTTCCCCCAGCTCAAAACCTTATTTATATTCTAGATATTACACGAAACCAAAAGTGACTCTTCAAAAACACAGCTGCTCATTTCATTATCACCACTGCCCAATATTTTCCTGACAGTTATCCGAGCTATCAGTGTTTTCCTATGTGACCTACCTCAATACACTGTAGGACAGATACCGATAGACACCATAATACGCCGTGTCACCCAGCTTCCACGTCTCTGTCACAATCACAGTTTAGCATCTCTAAAATGTTTTCAAATTTTATCTCACTGTCCTTGGGTATTTTGACCCCTTATTTTCTCCTAATATAATCTCTGCAATTTTCAGCATATGATTGCATCAGGAAATATTGTTAGTTAATTATAGCTTATCGCATTTGCAACTTGGCTGTTTATTGTGACTCTAAAAGCTCTCAGCGCACCAAGGAGCTACGGGAAGTCCTTGTCCTCACCAGATAAGCTAAGCTTTGTCTCCACATGTAAAAACCAGCTTGCAGCTGCGCCTGCTTCTACAGGCGAGGCGCCAGAAGAGGTGTTCAAGTTAACTCGAGCAGAACTGGGCATCCTGCAACCTTGAGTTGTGCTCAGAGCAGGTGCTGGCTCACCAGCGGGTAGCAGATCTTCGCGGAGGTCATCCTTTGCACCACAGAAAAGGATAATGGAGCGCAAAGGTGTGTGAGCGGCTGCATCCTACGCATCCTACGCGCCCGTGCATCCTACGCGCCCGTGCATCCTACGCGCCCGCTGGCAGCCTCTTCACCTCTGCCAGGCGGGTGCTGACCCGCTCGTGGTGCTTCGTTTCTGTTTGTGTGGCTGAAGTAACGCATCTGATGGAACCGGAGCAAGTGTTTTGCTGAATTAGGGTCACGTCACTGAATTTCAGTCTCTATCAGCAACTCTTCCCTGAATTACTAAATCAATGCGCTGTGTCACGCCAGTGGGAACCGTGGACTGCTGGGGGTGCTGCCCCCTTTTAATAAAAAACTTAGAACTCAAGCCTTCATCATTACTGGTGATGATTAAAGTACCTGCAGCACCTTTTTTCACAAGGGCAGCATTAACTTTAAAGTCCTGAGTGACCATCAGTAGGAGGAATTAAACTGGCCCACGTATGTGTCTCATTCCTTCAGATACAGTATTTACAAGCGTTGGTACACGTTGCAATACCATTTTTACAGCTCTTGCATTCTCAGCAGTTTACAGAGGAAATAAAAGCTATAATCTATAACCCAAAGGTCGTCCCAGTATGATCCCAAACCCGCAGGCTCTGATTGTATTACTAGGATTAGTGTTTACTACTTTAAGTAATGCTCTTGACCCCTGTTTAATAACAGATATTTAATCTCCTCTGTTCAAACAGCCCACTACTTCACGGGCTGCGGATAAAACTCACCTTCGCGCACAAAACACGACTATTTCCTTGAGGGTTTGTACAGAATTTAAGACGGACACACAGGCTCTCTGCTAAGCAACGCATTTCATCCAGAGAGCATCCTTTTGGAGAAACTGTTGATTATTTTCAGAGGAAAAGCTACCTTTAAGACAGGACGGGAAGGATTGCTTCCCCCATCTGCCACGCGATTGCTCATACCTTAAGTTATGCACAGGACAAAATTTTCATCTACTTTAAGTACTCTGCTGATGTGATACTAATCGCTCTGACAGCTGTCACTCCTCCCATCACCACTTAACACATTTAGCTGTTGAAGGGAAAACCAGGCTAGCACACAAATAAAAAGGCTTATTCCGCAACAAAGAGTTTAAAGATTTGCCCCTGGAAAGTCTCAGGAAAATTACAGTTTTAAAAGTGTAGATAAGAAAAAAAAAAAAAAAAAAAAGCTGAAAAAGCTGATGGAAATATTAGTAAAAAACAGCTTGAGTTCTAAGGAATTATGTGTATCAATCAAAATTCACTGCACTTCAGGGGATGTAAGGAACACAGTTTATCAATTTATGAAATGTGTTTTGATTCTTACTCAAGTGTTTCATTTATTGAGGTAGGAAAACGTACTCATAAAACTAATTCAGAAAATGTATGCAACTCTCCTTACCAAATGAACTGCCTTGCTGAAGTCCAATTACTCCCTGAAATACCGCGCTGAATCCCATCGCAATGAGATGCTCGGCAGAGAGCAATGAACATAAAAAAAAAAAATATATATATATACATCGCCTCTGCTGGGTAAGAGCAAACCTGCAAGAAACCTCAACGGCAACCAAATTTTCACCGAAAACACTCGGTTTAAAGACATGCTTTCTGAAACCAGACCATGAAGGCAGGCAACGGTCAGTGTGGAGGGGGGGGGGAATAAATTCACACAATGAAAGTAAATCATTGTGAAAAGGGAAAGACTGTTTCCTACAATGAACACAAAAATGGCACAATGCTAGCCGTGCATCCAGGTAGGGCTCACCAAGACAAACCCACTAAGTAGCCACTGTGGGATTCTTTGCATTTTTCCTTTTTATATTTCCCCACCACCACCTTTTAATAATTACTTCTACGGGAACTTGTTGTATCATCGGGAGATACTGCATATACGCTTGGCAGAGATCCACGGTTTCGCTCCTGTGTGTTCACTTTCTGCCTACTAAGAAAATGAACCTCTACCGAAAAGTCGTCCTCAGCACCACTTTTCTCAAACAGGTATTGAAAATGCAGTAACAGCTCGGCAGCACAGATACACGTATTTTAATACTACTCCTAAAGCGCGGCTCAGCTCACCAGTTAAGCCACGGCTCCGTTTCCTCCGGTAGATAATGTTATCGCTCTGGGGACGAGGAAGTTTTCAGCACAGTTCTATGGACGGGTACCTAGCTAATTATTTTAGGTGAGGTACTCTGCCATTTAATAGCTATTTAGTACCCAAGAAAATCACTACGCGCTTCCCTAGAGATGACAGAGCTTCTGGGAAAATCCTACATCGTCTCAGGACAAAACAGACGTACGCACACAACACACGACCGCTGCGCTCTCGCCCGTCTGACGGTAAAACAAGACCTCCCGCATCTGCTGACAAATACCTTCTAGGGCCTTAATGCAGAATTAAAAACCAGATTTGAAAGAGTCCTGCAAGTTTACATTCCTTCTGCTACGTCAGTAAACGAACCCTTCTGTAGTTCTCTTTCTCCCTGTCATTTTTTCAGTCTTCATTTTCCCTTTTCCTTGTTTTTTTAAAGAAACAGACACCTTTTAAAAGCAGGTGTAGAGTAACAGAAAATACGCTGAAGGCCAAAACTTTTGGCAAAAAAAAAAATCCTGAGAAGCTTTTTCATTGAAAACTAAAAGCTGAGATAAAGGAAAAAGGGAAACAGGCGGCGTTACACGCAAAGCTTCACAGATACCAGAGAGAATTTGCTATTTGCCTGGAAAATTCTGACGCCCAACGTCCAGTTGGGAAAAATGAACAGAGTAGATACCAGCTCACGTCCAAACGCCAGGCTGCACTTCTCTCGAGGCTTTAATAAAGTTTGGAAAGTATTTCCCTGTTGATAGGCAGCCATGAAATTTTGCTACACGCCGGCAGCAATCCTCTGTTCTGCGTCTGGAATATTTGGTTTCAGCACTTTAATTTAAAAATATCTTCCGAATGACTTACTGTATCGGAATTAGGAACCCTTTTAAAAAAATCCACCCTCCAAAAAACATAACAAAAACAAAGTAATAATAACATCATAATAATAACAACAATAATAATAATTAAAACCTCACACCAAAGGAACATCAGCACAGTCATTCTTCCAAGTTCTTCTCCTGCATCAGCAGAGCCCCCCGCAGCGCGGCTCCCAGCTCATACAAAGCATCGGCTCCGCTGCCCCGTGACTTTAATGATTTATATTTGTGGTGGGTTGACCGTGGCCGGAGGGCAGGTGCCCACCAAAGCCACTCTGTCACTGCCCTCCTCGGCTGCACAGCGGAGAGAACGTACAGCGAAAGGCTCCTGGGTCGGGATAAGGACCGGGAGAGGTTGCTCAGCAATCACCACCATGAGCAAAACAGACTCAACTTGATGGGTAATAAATTATTTTTTTTCCCCAAATCAGAGCACGATAATGAGAAATAAAACTAAATCTTAAAAAAAAAATTAAGTCCTTCTTTCCAGGCTTAACTTCACTCCCCATTTTCTCTCCCTCCTCCCGCCAGTGGTGCAGGGGGACAGGGAACGGGGGCTGTGGTCGGTCCATCACACACTGTCTCTGCTGCTCCTTCCTCTCATACTCCTCCCCCGCCCCAGCGTTGGGGCTCCCATGGGTGCAGCCCCTCAGGCCCAGCCGGCCCCAGTGTGGGTCCCCACGGGGTCCCCAGCCCTGCCCGCAGCCCCCAGCCCGGGCTCCTCTCCCCACGGGGCCACAGGCCCTGCCAGGAGCTGCTCCAGCGCTGGCTGCCCACGGGTCACAGCCTCCTTCGGGCACCCCCTGCCCCGGCGTGGGGTCCCACGGGCTGCAGGGGGGGATCTGCTCCACCGTGGACCTCCACGGGCTGCAGGGGGGGATCTGCTCCACCGTGGACCTCCACGGGCTGGGGGCACAGCCTGCCTCACCATGGCCTTAACCACAGGCTGCCAGGGAACCTGCTCCAGCACCTGGCGCACCCCCTGCCCTCCTGCTGCACTGACCTGGGTGGCTGCAGGACTGTGGCTTTCACATACCCTCACTCCCCTCTCCAGCTGCAGTCGCACAGGTTGGTTTGTTTCCCTTTTCTTAAATCCATTACCCCAGAGGCGCTGCCACCATCGCTGATGGGCTCAGCCTTGGCCGGCGGCGGGTCCGGCTCGGCACCAGCTGGCATGGGCTCCATCGGACATTGGGGAAGCTTCTGGCAGCTTCTCACAGAAGCCACCCTTGCAGCCCTCCGGCTACCAAAACCTTGCCACGCACACCCAATACAATATTCCCTTCTGCTGATGGATCTCAGTAACATCTTTGCCATTTTACTCTATCAAAAAGCTGAACTGATGGCCTCAAGGATTTTCCTATTACAGTCACATGTACTCTGTAGCTTGGTTCATTGCCTCCAGACTTATTTCACATTTGTCTATATTACACTGTATGTTTTCATGTAATTTTCCCAATAACCATGAAGCTTAAAACCTTCTAAATGTGGTTGCATTATTTCTCATTAAACACAAAATTGAAATTGATGACAGAGCAGGTTCCAAACTGGAGTGGAGAACATTATAAGCCACAAAAATATTCTGTATGTATGTAAGACCCTGATTTTGTCTCATTAGTCCGAATTTGATATAATCAAAAGTTTAATTGCTTCTCTTTCCATCCATTTTATTGAGTATATGCAATTATCTATCTCTCTATATTAAATTTATACATACAAATTCCCAAGTAAATTAATTTCTTTCATGATCTTTTAATGTAGAATTATTATTTACAGTTTCCAACATGCTACCTCTGTTTCATATGCAACATCCAATGTTACCGTGACTTAGTGTCACAAGTCTGAACTTAATCTTAAAAATTTAGTTCCTCAGCTACACGGGGAACTTTGTAAATGGGTTTGAAAGACTTTATAACATCCACTGCCTTGCTCTGGCCTACCAAAAAGGAATATAATGAGAAACCAAGAGGTTATTAGACATTGCCAGAGTTAACTTCTCGTTTTGACTGGTTCTAGATGTATTCTCTCACTATAACTTACACCGTTTTGTTCTGTTATTAAAACATTAGCAATACTTATGTACAAATTAGAAACTTCCATTTTTATATATGGAAATAATTATTCAGTCTCATAGCTGATGCTACCCAAGAAATTTTGTAGCTGTAGCAGTACTTTGACAACCCATTTCCAACCACTTGGACTCAATTTAACATTCCCTGAAAATTCAGGTGGCACGCAAGCCGGCAGAGCAGCCGAACCGAGCCTTGGTCGACAGCCCCCTATTTGTTCTGCTCCGGGGATAAAACTCATCTGCCTTAAATTAACAGGAGTTGTCCCCCTGAGATTTTTTTGTTATACATTCAAATACACATCCCCTTCCAGACTTTTTTTTTCTTAAGCAGACATGAAATATGCTACTGGAAGTGCCATGAGACGTCCTTCCCTCCCAGCTCACTTGAGCATTTGCCCTTGCCATTAGGCAAGAACATTAAGGCCCCTAATTTTCAATTTAGCTCCTGGATCTGCCCATCCCAAGTAGGAACCATGAGATGGTAGACGAGACTGCCTGTCCTAAGCGGTCTGTGTAGCCTGATTCTTTACAATTCAACAGGAAAAATATCAGGAATATTTCACTCCAGCTATTTGTTCAAGCAGAAGAGGAGAAGAACATGGAGAAAAGCCCTTGAGTCTCCTTTGCCTTCACTTTACCCAGGGAATTGTACGTAAAATACTAATACTCACTTGATTTTAATTGTATTTGCGTAGATCCAGGAAATATTGCAGAGAAAAAAAGAAAAACTCGATCAAATATTTGCCCAGGAAAATATGGTTTAGGCAATCATTAAGAGACATCTACCACCTGATCCCCATCCACAGGAACACCAAATATTCTGCACTCATGCAGAAAAAAGAAATTTTTTTTTTACTCCAGTAGACTGCAACGGCTAATAGACACAGTACTGAAGAGAATACTTACACTTTCGTATTTCTGGAACACTCATATTTTAACAATCACTTGTACTTTTTCCCCAACATATCTCTCATTAAACTTACTGCTCACCCTGTAAGCTCGATCACCAGAGAATGCAATTGCTCCTGGGGTGTGCGGAACAACCGCCGGGCACGCAGGCTGAGGCACGTGTGACCGCGAGCGGGTCAGCGTCCCTTGAGGCAGACTGAATACGTGACCTTTAATATGTAATTTGCCTTTGAAGGTCTCATCAGAGAAACACACGCATTTTCAGAGTGCAAACATTCAAACGTGTTTGTTTTTCAGAAAATGAAATGCTGAGTCTTAAATACCCCACAGCCAAGGGTAAGGCAATCCCTCGCCTTTTCCAGCTCCCCACTTAACACGCTGACTTAGGGTGTTCCCGATCTGGTGTATCCTCAAGGAGACGGCAACACTCCATCCTACCCGCGCCGTAAGATTTGCTTTCATGAATGACAGTTTTACAAAATGATTTCATCCGTGTACATCACGCCAACTTCTCACATGATACTAAACAGGAAAGCCAAGAAGTAAATCTCCACCTTCAGTTACGGGCGGAGGACACGCACATTGCCGCAGGGGTGGTCCTTCAGGCGCAGGAAATTACAGCAGAAGAAGGAAGCACGTGAGTTACAGGGTAGGAATCTTTTCTTATAGACGAGAATGGGGAAAAAAAAAGAGATCCCTACATTTTGAACAGCTGTGGGAAACAGTTTGATACTGAACTGCTGTCACCTTTTTCAGACCACTGCAAAAGTAAAAATGATTATACTGAAGATTGGAAACCTAGAACAAACTTCAGGTGAATGAAGAGACTCAAAATCTTTTTGGTGTTTGTGACAACTGCAAAACGTAACGTCAGCCAGGAATTTGTAGGCAATTTTTTTTGCTGGTTGACATCCATTGGCAAGCACGCTCACCCCTAGGTTGCAAAATATTCAGGTTAAGAGCCCACCTTTCATACTCACAGGTACATATTTAGGTACTTTGGCATATTTAGCAAGCTACACTCTACCTGTAACTCTTGAGTAAGCACAACTACTGTGATGATTTTTCTAGGGGGTGCCTGGGTGAACGTGCCTTTGGTCCCTCAAATGAATACTACAGATCCATTCAGCATCATCTCCAACAGGCAGGCAAAAAGGAAAAAAAGCACTGGGGAATCTTGTGAACCCCACAGATCGGTTGTCTCCGAGATTTTCAAGATAGAAGAACGGAAGAAATGATTTATACCTTTCTGCCGGCAAGCAAAAGGTTAGGGTCTGACCTTTGGGAAGTCATTGTTTTCATCAAACAGCAACCGTATTTAGAGCGGCTGGAAGACCACCGAGAACCACGGCTCCGATTCACTAATGGTTTGTAAGCCGCAAGGAGACGAAAGGGACTGAAAAACCCTGACGTGACATTTAACTACCGGATGGCTGGGACCCGGGGGAGAGGCAGCATCCCCGCGCGGGGGGGCATTGCCGCTCACGGAAATCCCACGTTTCTTTGGAAGCGTGAACACCGTGTGCAAGGCAAGAGGAGCCTGCGTGGCCTCGGGTTAATTAGCTTCTCCACATTTCCCCTGCCTATTTTAGGCAAGGTATTCTACAGTTTGCTGCTGTTCACAGATCTGTAACCCTGCACGAGGCACTTAGACGCTTTACCACTGAAGTTAAAATTGGAGGCCTGAACCTCCGGCAGGAGCTGAGCCGGGGAAGCTGGCTGCCCTCCGACGGCCGAGCCTGCGGTAGCTCATGTTCAGTCCCAAAGCCGCCATCCATCACCCAGGACATGCCGCCTTTTGCTGTACCCGCGGGGTTTCTCAGCACTCAACTACAATGGTCCCACTGCAGAACTCATTGATAAATTTAACCAGAGGTGGGGTTTTTTTTAAATTTAAATTTAAAATTTAATCAGAATCCAAATTACAGTTTAAATCTTGCCTATCCCGATGCGTGTTTCAACACGCTTGTTGCAATTACTGTAGAATCCATAGCTTTGCTCTTCTCAACTCCACTTTATCAGGCATTTGTTGCTTCAGTTTGTCCCTATTGATTATTTTTTTTTTTATAAAGCGATTTCAAAATACACGTTGTGAAAGTGCGGTAAAAACAAAGCACAATATTATTCTTGTTAACGCCTGCGGTCCAAGTAGGCACAACCCTAATATTTTCTACTTCAATACCTTGACAGTCTTAAATACAGTACAGATCAAACAGCTATGAGTACTGGAGAATTAACTCTTCCCAGCCCCAACCTACCAGAGAGTACACTTAAAACCAAGTCTAGTGGGTTCTAGCTCTGGAGAGCAGTATCTGGAAAACTGAAGCTTTGGTTAGGACATCACTGTGTCAGAAAATAATTCCAGACACCTGAAACAAGCAGGACTATTACTAGAATAATTAAAAACACGACTGCTCAGATCCTAAAGGGTCATAGGGTGGGGGTTTTTTCCCCTACTGCTGTATATTGAGCAGCCTCCCAACAACTCTATTTTTAAAGTCTTAACACCCCTAAGCCCTGTTCAACAATATCATTCCTTTCTTCTTCTAAATTTTGCCCATGTATCCTGCCTTCATAGCTTGTCTTGTTCAATGGAGCTACTCGCATAGTATTAGGACACTTTTCAGCATAAGTATATGGCTCACAATCTGGCTATTAATTTGAAAGGATCTTGCACATTAATTTATTACATTAATACTTTGTGCTTTTATGGCATTTTTCCATTTAGGAATCACAAAGTACTTTACAAAAAACTAATAAATTAAATCTCACTGTGCTCCTCTGAGACAGCTATTATTAACCAAATTACACAGGGCGGGTGGGGGGAAACTTATAGAAATGCTAAATGAATTACCCAAGGTCGGATAAGGAGTCAGTAACAGAGCTCAAAATGAAAAAGTAAATTTCAGCTCTTGCTTTTGACAATCCCTCTCAAATGTAACAAGTACATCCCAGAGAAACCAAAACATATGGGAGTGAATCCTGCAGATCTCAATGAATCAACTGGGATTATCCCTACATACAACCAAACCTACAAGGTCAACTAAAGCTTTACTAAGGTCAGGATTGGCATTTCCTTAAGGACAGCTCACAGTCCCCCCCCAAAAAAACAAGTGGGTTTTGAGTTATAGCCACAAGAAGGGATTCATATTAGTGGGAGCTGTACTGCACAGCTAAAATTGACCGTTCTGGGGTAAAAACCCAGCGGCAGCAGTGCCGATCCAAACACTACTGTCGTCTAGCAGTCAAGGTTCCACTCTAACGCGAGTTCTTCTTAATTAAATACACTGGCATACGTCCCACCGACACATAATGAGGATGTGAAACTCCACCTAACTCTCCTGCAGTAACTGCAGGTTTTAATAACGTCATGATCTTGTGTATGCGTGTGTATTTTCATACATATATATATATATATAAAATAAATGCGCACACATGTCTCCCAAATACACCTGCAATTAAGCATCTTTCTAACCATGTGCTTTGCCCGAGCTTAGCAATTCTAGCAAGTAGATGCTGGGACTAAATCCAGAAAGGCTGTTCCATCTTTTTTTTTTTTTTTTTTTTTTTTTTTTTTAAATTAAAACCAAGCAAAACTAAACAAAAAACCCCAGCTTTCTATGATTAAAACATCATTAATATTTTTGCAAGAGCAGTTGTCTCTTGCAAGGCTTCCTGCCCAGCTTTAAAGATTTGAGAGGGTCAGAGCAGCGCTCAACGTTTTAATGAGGCGACACGCCCCTGTACACTGGAAATATGTAAGCTGTTAACAGAAAACAATTTTTAAACGTCGATAGAGGAGGATCACTGATAAAATTGGCAAGTAAAACCCAAGATGGAATTCTCCTCTGATTTAAATGCCAATTAAACAATTAAATTAAAATAATAAGAACCCACTTTAGTCTACCATACTTTAAGTGTAATGGAGAAAGGGAAAAAAATTCCATAATCCAATTCTTTTGATGGCCAGTCATACTTCAAAGAAAAAAAATGCAACACATTATGCAAATAATACCTCTAAGAGTAAGATGAAGCCTGTAATTTGGGACACAACAGAAGAAAATTAAGAGTTGGTTACCTGAAATTTGCAATTCTTTGGACAGATTTACCTCATACAGTTTTTCATTAGGCTAAACATTATAATCCACCATAGGATCCACAGAAAGCTATTAGGAAAACCAGACATTTCTAAAAACATATGCTGCAAGCAGTAAACAGACTGCTTTTCACAGCCAAGCAGCGGTTAACCTCTACCCTTTACCTAAAACTGCCCCAGTCAGTCAATCAGATGTTTACTAAAAACAGGCTTTCATCCAATTTTTCTAGAAGGTGGATAATCCTTCTGCTTGGGGGGGGGGGGGATATCAGCCCCAAGCGTTTCTGAGTTCCTCAGAAACTCTGACGAAATTTCAGAGTGACACCGTACATTCCATTCCCTTTACCAGCACCACCAGGGACCCCCAAGCGCGGCCGGTGGCATCACTCAGCGCAGCCCAGGCAGCCACCAGGCACGAGCCGCCGGCTCTTCACACCGACGGCACCCGATAAAACTCCTGCCTCCCTCCCACGGGACACACCGCCAGCACAGCAACGAACCCCAAGCCACGTTGCGCTTGTGTTTCTCCTCATCTGATAAACAAATTTTTCTATTTATTAGTGTTTGCATGCAATGTTTTGAAAATACTCCTGTGGTACTTATTAAACAAATTCTCCTCCGAGAAGGAAGACGCGCACAGGCAATACGTCCCAAAGGTTGCAGCGAGACAGATGTTTGCAGATCCTGAGCCCAATTTTGTTCCTGCTACTTTCAAACCAAAGACACGCCAACTGATGCAGAATTAGCTTCATGCCTTGCTGCATGTGTCGAGATGCAGCTTTTATCTAAGCTAATCCATCAATAGATGCCAACCACGGTCAACTTTCTATATTTTTATGCCACAGCCACGTATATTTACCCTTAGTTTTTTCACACCCATAAGGGCAACCTTCCAATCAAGCAACACATAGGGCAAGATAGAACAAGGAGAATGTATAGCCAGAGTGCCACTAGGAGAACACAGCGTAAACATACATGTACACGTAATATATTTGTTTCCGAGAAAGCTTGTGGCAAGCCTAAACTAAGAGGTACATGAAACAGAGGATCAAGTATACACACATAACGCAAGAGAGTCCATCTAACCAGCGGCTGAGACAACGGCAGAGGTCTTCCCTTCTACCTGCCACCTCCTAACTTGTGCATACCATGAAGGCAACTTTTAAATTCACTGCAAAGGCTCGCCACCCTTCACAAAACTTTTATCTAGCATATCTATAACACTAAACACTCTCTACAGCCTACAACAGAGAACGGAAGGGTGCAAAAGATACAACAAGGAGACAATATCCACATCATGGCCGGGCAACCGAGGCAGGATGAGATCTGGAGGAGAAGCAACCAAGTGCACGCCGCTGGAGGTGGAGGAGGAGAGACGAAGCACATGGTTTGTTCTGACGATCTACCCCAGTAGCAACAGCACAGAAGGGATGGAGTGTCGGGTCCTGCCCCTGGGGAGGAACAGCCCCACGCACCAGCACAGGCTGGGGCTGACCTGCTGGGAGAAGGACCTGGGAGGGCTGAGGGACAGCAGGTTGCCCACGGGCCAGCAGTGTGCCCTCGTGGCCAAGGGGCCAGTGGGACCCCGGGGGGCATGAGGAGGAGCGTGGCCAGCAGGTGGAGGGAGGGGATCACCCCCCTCTGCTCTGCTCTGCCCTGGTGAGGCTGCGGCTGGAGCGCTGGGGCCGGCGCTGGGCTGCCCGGTTCAGGAGACAGGGAGCTACTGGAGAGGGGCCAGCAGAGGAGACCATGATGAAGGGATAGAACATCTCCCTTACAACGAAAGGCTGAGAGAGCTGGGAGCCTTTAGCCTGGAGAGAAGGCTGAGAGGGGATCTCACCAATGCCTACAAGCATCTTCAGGGCGAGGGTCAGGAGGACGGGGCCAGGCCCTTTGCAGTGGTGCCCAGCGACAGGACGAGGGGCAACGGGCACAAACGGCAGCACGAGAACTTCCACCTGAACATGAGGAAGAACTTCTTTACCTTGAGGGTGGCAGAGCACTGCCCAGAGAGGCTGTGGAGTCCCCTCCTGTGGAGACATTCAAACCCACCTGGACACGACTCTGTGCGAGCTGCTCGAGGAGAACCTGCTTCAGCAGGGGTTGGACCAGATGGTCTCCAGAGGGCCCTTCCAACCCTGATCGTGCTGCGATTCTCTGACTGACATCTTGGTTGCACAGTGGCTGGGGTTGGTCTGCTGGGGGCCAGTTTTATTCCCAAGTGCCATAGAAAGTTGGCTCTGGAGGGAATGACAGCTGCTTTTCTGCAAGCAACCAGGTCCTCCATGCATTTCCCCTACATGCAAGTTTATAGCACACAGAAATGCTTAAGGTATCCTACTTCTATAGCCTGAAATGTCTCCTTGCTGCTATCTCATAAGCCCAAGGTCACTGGGAAGAGCATGGCATGCTGATGAGGTTGGGTGCAGTAAAGCTTGAACAAGCTTCCAGCCCCTCCATGGAAACTTTGTGGAGCTGTAGACAAGTCCCCAAGCAGGAGGGCGGCAGGCACCCAGGATCAGTGGCCATGGTGCCACCCAAATTAGCTCCACACAGTCACCTTGGCTCAGGCTATAAGGTCCTTCAGGGCTCATCAAGGCACATTTCGGGGCAGCCCAGGCCACACTGCCCTCACACAGGTCTGCCCCTCCGCAAGGCCATTGCTGAAAGATGCCACTGCCTATTTACACCTCAGTTCCCTCCTGCTTCGGCAGCTGATGAAAAAGCCGCTCAACTTTAAACCCATTTTGTGTCACTGCTGAAGGTGTCCAAGTCCCCTGCTCCTTTCTGCCCAGCCACATCAGCCTCAGCAAATGGGACACCCAAAAGCTCAGCTGCTTGTAAGGCATCTCTGCTCCCTGGCATCTCCAGGCCACCTCCAAGACACCACAGTTCCCCAGCTCTGCCCTTCCTGCCACTTTGGGCGGAGAACACAAGGAAATGGTTGCCTGGTTGCTTGGGTTTTCATCCAAGACCATGGGCAGTCCTGCCACCTGTGCAGCCGGAGGCCACCTCTGAAGCTGTACCCAGCGCTGCCCAAGGCACTCTGACATGATGCTCTCGGCCACTGCATGGCAGAGCTGCTCTGCTTCGTGCAGTAATTAAATATTCATCAGGCCAGCAGGCAGCATTACAGCTCCGCAGGCAGGGCGGTCAGCTGGGATGTGGGAGAGTCAGGTTCAACGCTGCAGCAATTAATATTTAATGAGCTGGGTGAGGTAGAAGGGCTTCACCAGCCGAGACAAAGGGCCCCATCCATGCATCTCTCCCACCCTGGATTTGTGTTCAGAAGAACCCACTCCCAGCAGGTCTAACCCCTGCAAAGCTGCAGCCTGAATCATGACAGGCACAAAGTGGGGGGCACAGCCAGGCACCCAACTTCGTGCCCTGACAAGCACCAGCACTGGGATGGGATTTAGTTAATCCTGACCGAGCAGCAGTCCCGCTAGGAGCATGCATGAGAACAAGGTGCACATGTGGGAAATGCTGGAGTTCACCAAGATGCCATTTAAATTTGATGCAGAGGGGAAAAAACCACCCCACAATTTCTCTGCCCTATAAGTACAAAAAGTCCGCCCAACTCTGGCCTTCGTGGTCACTACGCAAAGAGAAAAATGCTTCAGTTAGGTCTGGTGTGGGTTCAGCCACGGCACGCTCAGCTGCAGCGGACCCTGGATGGCTGAGCAAAGAGCAGCAGCAGAAATACGGGTGTTTCTGGCACTTACAGGCTGAATACTGGGCTCAGGTGTCTAAAAGTCAGTTTTACGGATGTTTAGTAGCTCTAGTCCTAATATTGTCTCAGCTCTTCGTCGGTCCTAAAGATCTCAACATTTTCCAAATGTTTACCTCAGCCCCCCAAGCAGATCTCGCTGCCGCTCTAATTGCCAGGAAGCTGATTAGTTATTAGTCTTTCCTGCCCCAGTGATGAGTGCCTCTCCCCAGCCCTGCATCCACAGCTCAAGAAGTGTTTGGGGATATTCTGAAAAGACTCACATGAATATTAAACATCGTAATTGAGTACAGTGAAGTTCCTCCAGATTTGCAAAGAAATAACTGTGGGCCGATTTCTACCTGATAAAATTGAAAAGCAGTTTTCCCTCAGATCTTACTGCTGAAACCAAGCTAAAATAACACTTTAATGGCTGCACAACAGTGGTTGCTTCTTGTCCTAATCTCTCAACATGCCCGTAGAGTTTGCTTTTCCTTGTTCCTTTAATACCAGGAGATTAAGGATGCTGCTGGTACAGTTGTTGGACCCAGACAAGACCATACACTCACATTGGTAAAGCCTCCAGCCCAGCAGCAGATTTGGCCCATCTCAGAGCCGGGTTTTGGCTGGTGAGGAGGGCTCTTTGGCCACCGACATGCTCCCAGCCGCTCCAGCTCTCCGCAGTTCCCAGAGCAGAGCATATTTTCCACAGTCTCCGGCTGATACAGTGGACATTAATTGAATAAGCATTAATGCTCCTCCGAGGACCATCTGCTGAGGACCAGCTGGCAAACTCCTCTCAGAAACCAGGGCAACAGCACCATCTAGCAGAGCAGCCCAAAAAGTGCTGGAAGGACTCGCTGCCCACAAAGAAAAGGGGTACCAGGGCTAGGCGACAGCAAAATAAGGACTTTTGGGTCCAACTAGTGACGGCCTCGCACCCCAGCATCCCATTTGCATCTTCAGACACCTGACTCAACAGCCCCAGCATCCGCTGTTTCTTCTTCACTTCTTCCAAACCTCTTACGGTGCTTCTATGCTGGACCATAATTTTTCAGCATCACCCCAGGAGAGGGAAACAGCCTCTGCCTTGCACATCTTATGTCACCCCTGGGATGTCATTATGTCACACAGCAGTCACTACTGCAGAACCACAGTAAGCACTTGCCTGTGGCATAACTTCAGTTTAAAAAAAAAAAAAACCCCAAACTTTTACAGGTGGAATGTTCTTTAGAAAATAAACCTGATCTGGGGTCTCAGATCAGTGAAGTCATGAGCAAGGGGTGGAAATACACCAGGGAGCTGCAGGTAAGCTAGAAGGAAGAAAAGAAACCTTCTCACCAGTACCTCCTCTGCATGACAGGGTGCAAAGGGTGTTTGCAGCTGGGCTAGAATTTCAGAGGGGATCCTTTGGAAAAAAAACAAAAACAAACAAACCAACCCTGTTTTCTGAACTTTTTCTCCCCTCCTTATTTTTCCTCAGAAGGGAACCCCCTCCTCATCATCACATGATACCCCAATCTAACATTTATTACATAGTTATCAGGAGCACATGAATTCTAATAGTCTTTAGATATTTTACTCCCCTGTAAGGCAGCTTGAAGCTGGCTTCCTCATACCATCCAGCTCTGCGGCATTCCCCAACATCAGAAACTGGAAGAGCAGCCCTGCCGATGGATAACTTGCACCATGTAGTGGAGACATGAGGAAGGCTGCTGGATCATACAACCAAAAATAGCTTTTGCCTCTCTCCTTGACAGAGCAACACATCCCCAAGGATGGGACAGGGGGATATTAGAGTTATCCAGATTTATTAAGAGGAAAGTGCTTCAAGCAGCAAATTTCTTCTTTGGTCCAGTCTATGTGTTTGTATGGTTTGTGCTCATGGACAACTACAAACTTTAATGTTCATTTTCCTGTAGTATCTCCCTGAATGAAAAATCAATTCCAACAAAACAAAGCTCTTGCACAGGACAAATTGTGGGAAATTGTATCTCAGCATTGTAATGAATGGAAATTTATACTTGCCAATCTCTTTTGTCTGTTTGGGTTTTACTCCCCATGCAGGGAAAATAACGGCATTCTTGCATCAGGCAAATATCATGTTCTCTTCAGTCCCTTGTAATTCCTTTTGTGATACTGCTCATACCCATACGATGAAATCTTTGTTGATTTTATGCTGAAAGAAACCGGTAATCACTTAAACTGACTTCCACATTTTATAGAGCTCAGCAATTCCTCTACTGTTCCAGTCTGGGATGCGGTTACAGATTTTAAAAACATTATTAAACTCCAGTTTTGATCAAATCCCATCACAACCCTAGAAGGACATTCCCTGTGTTAATTACCCTCACAGCATGATATGTGCCGCCTCTGCCTAGTCTAAAATTACTGGCTTCAAGCTTTGCCTTCAGCGATATTTCCAATTTTTATGCTGCATTCTCCCTGTTAGAAGTTATGCCCTCCTGGGAAGATTATAACCAGTTCATCCACCTTTTTCTCTCAGGAAAACTGAACAGACTTTTTTTCTAATGGAGCACAAACCACTTTTCCAGGGCTCTTTCGGTCCCTTTCTGGCACCTGTGGGAGACGCAGACAGAAGAGGAGGATGCAGCATCACTATAACAGCCTTGGCTGATCTGTTTGAGTCCCATGACCTGTTCAAGTATTGTTCTCACAGCAGCACCTGCTCAGATCAACAAGCCTAATAAGAAAATTATTTTTCCTTCTACCGAAGCATCCTGAGATTCATGATGTGCAATGGTAAGTCATGTTCTAAAGAGGCAATTTGAACACAACTCAGTATTTCAGAGAAATATATCAAAAGCTTTTTTTTCTTTCCTAAACCTTTCATCCCAAATAAAACTTCTCAGAAGCCTTCAAACGGTCATGCATTGTCCTGGTTTCCTAGGGTGAGACAAATACAATTTGTTCCAAGTCATCTCAACACAAAATTGCATTTCCCTAACCTTAAATGCCTTTACCCCAGGAGCCATAGCTGCGGTTCCTCATCTGGACAGGCTCAACAGCCAAGCTCTCCCATTAGGTACCACAGGCACAGGATGCTCAGAAAACCACAGAACCTGCCCTTTTGATGCTTTATGGAGGTTGGAGTCCCAGTCTCATTTTCTCTTCCCAATATGCATCCCAGAATTAATAAATCCCACACTATGGAAAGCCTAGCTGGCCTGCCTGCCCTCACACGAGTCATATGGTTTTATTACACCATCGGTAATACAGCCCCATCAATAAAAGCCCTGTTTTCTGAGAAAAATGGAAGCTAGAACCATCATCTTCATTTTGCAAGTCCCATGTGCTAGAGGAGCACGTGATGGGAGTCAAGTCCCAACAGAGCTTTTCAACAAAACAGCTGAAAAGTGCATCAGAAAGCAGATGGAAAATGAAACATTTAAGTTTTCATTAATAGAATTAAGATTTTTGAGTAGGTAGGATAAACAGCCTATAGAAAGTTCAAACCTGGAGGGAAAATCCCCCCAGTAAAGGGGGCCAGCACCCACCACACAGCAACAGCTTTGACGAACCAAATGCAGGCGGTTCCACATCCTGCAAGGAGGGACTGCAGCACCTGAGCGGTTTCATCAGCTTGGTGATCTCTACTCACCCTCAGTCCGGCTCAAAATCAGGGAGAAAGACTAGCAGGGTGCTCTGGGCACCCACAGCTAAACCCCACCCAGGCAGTTCACGTAGGTCACCTCATGACGGACATCGCTGTCCCCATCAGCCATCCCAGTTTGTGGGCCAGATTCTCCCATGTGTCAGCAGAAAAATAACCTGTGAAGGCAACTCAGACCCCCCCTCCTTCTCCACACCACCACCTTTTCCGTGTCTTACATCAGCATGGTACCATCACACCAAAGCCACAGGTCTGTGGCAGCTGAGCTGGCATTTGTTCATCTCTTTCCATTTTCCTCCAGTCTTTTGGAGGAAAAAAGGTTTCATCTGAGGCTGGTTTTACTGAATATTGAAACTCACAATTTGTGGAGGAGCTTTTCCCATGACAGGAGTCCCCCCTTTCAGGGAAATGAGATAATTTCCAATAATCAGCCTGGGATAAAAGTCAGGATAAGATGATTTCAACAAGAATCTAATTGAGTCTTAATGACTTTAAATGTCAGGTCTATAAAATCTCTGTCTTGGGGCTCCGCTTGTTCCTCAGGGCTAGAAAAGCAGCACACTGCAAGATGTCAAGCCAAATGTGCCTTTCCCATGCTGCCCATTCCAAACCATACCTTTCCCAAAACCCTGTTGCCACACGGAGCCTTCCTCCTGCCTGCTGTTCAAGACCACCACACTAAGAAACACTATTTGAACCAGGTTATGGCTGGGTTAAAGCAAGTTAGCCAGGTTAAAGCAGGGTCACTTAGCCCTGTGGCCATTACAAAAATACACGTTTTTCACCGGTGGTTAATAATGTGACCTCACAGTTTAAGGTGAGGGGAGGAAACAAAAATACATGTTTTTCACCAGTGGTTAATAATGTGATCTCACAGTTTAAGGTGAGGGAAGGAAAATACTCCTACCCCTACAGAGCTACTGCACGTATAGCAGTGTACACCAGCGTACACCACTTAGAGAAGCAGTCACTAACTCAGACATCACCCGTGGCTGGAGGGTAGAAGAGCTCATGCTCCAGCACAGAAGATCTCAGTTAAGGAAGGGATGACCAAACCCACGCACACCCCTGTACAGGACTCAGCAAGGGCTCGACACAGCAGATGGGCTGCTGTGGCAAGAGCTATGGACGCAAGATACACAATTCTCACACCCTTTCTCCATTGTGGGCCCCCTCTCAGGACAAACTGCACATCTTCCTTCCAGCTGCCACCTTTCCCGGCCAGAACCGCTGCTTTGATGTATCCCTGCCACAGCTCTGCTCACAACTCTATTTCAGGAATTTTTATTTCAGCTCAAGAATGAATTTATTCTTTCACAGCACAAATAGCACAGCTATTTCAAGCCTGTCTACATGATTTTCAAAAGAGACTATTTTTATATTTGAGCAGATTGCATCTGCTCTGGTGGAAGCACTAGGTTACTAGAAATAGGAGACAAAACTAGCGTTCACACACATATTTCCACCAGTTTGCCACAAAGAGCATATGGCAGATAAGTACCAGCAGCTCCTGAAACAGCAACAGAAGAGCCTAGATAGAAGTTTTGCAGAGATGACCCAGAAATAATTTTTCATCTGTAGATCTGTTGCCCCGTGTAGCAATCCTTGATCTGCCCTGGGGTCTCAAGCTCTTTCTCTACCTGTAGATGCCTTTCTCCCATAGAAAGTTAATGGCATAAAGCTTCACCCCTTTAAGCACCTTTCTTTTTCAATGTAGGTACACTGGGGCCTAAAGAAGAAGTCCAAGGTTTGGTATGCAGCCCTATTTCTCTCTTTTCCCAAGGAGAAAAGCCCCCAGACCTAAATGCCCTCCTTCGAGTTGCCCGGTCCCAGAAACCACTTGAAGATCACCTGAGAACAGGCTCCAAGCACGAACATCCTCTGTATCGGCAAAATGAACTCAGGCTGAGATCAGTTAGCTTACAAACCCCAGCCGTGCTCGCTGCAAGCAAGATCAGGGCCAGAGCAAGAAGTCTGAAGGCTGCCCAGGGCACAGATGATCTGGGTAATAGATGCTCATGCAAAAAACCTCTTGTCATCCTACCACAAGACCACACATTTCTTCAGGATCAGCTTTTCTGGGCAGCACTCTGGACTCCTATTCCGGCATACCCAACTTACCCAGAAAAGCCGAGCTACACAAGCATGTAGAAAAGCTGGCAAGATCCCAACAGGGGCTGATGGAAGATGGTTGCAAGGAGCGATCAAGTGCCAAGCAGAAGTCTTTCATACAAAAAAATCCATCGGTTAAAGAACAACCAGCCCTCTTTTCTTATGTCAGAAACCACTCACGCATTACACCGACAGGTATTGACATTTCACTCTGCTTCTCTCTCATGTCAGAGCAGCACATTTAAGCTGCTGTAGATCAGGTTGGGTTGACACTGCCATTAAGAGTTTCCTCTGGTCCTTCCCCTGGGGCAAGGGCCTTCCAGCCTTGCTCTAAATACTTGCTCAGGGATAAAAGTTGACAGAAGTTGGGGGAGTTTGATCGCAAGTATTTTCCTCAATATAAATTTTACCGTTTCCTCTGGTAAAAACCTGAACTACAGAAACTTCTCAGATGTTTCATGAGTTTTATTGTGGTCTGTGCGCTTCAGATCCAGTTCCAATGAGCTCAGCAATCAGCTTTGGATTGTGTGTTATTTTGGAAGTGATTCAGAGGAGTTCAGCTGCTGAGATAACAAGATGTAAACAGGAGAAAGAGGTGAAGTGGAGGTTAGTTCATTAAGCTGAAGTCTCTCCAGTAACAGTTGTCTCTCTTTAAATGAGCAAGACCAGCCAAGTGAACCAGTATCAAACACCTGCATGTAGGAGAAGCTCTCCCTAACCAGGATGCAACTAGTGAGATATTTGTGCCCTCTAGCAAAAGGGTTTATTTTTTTTTTAAACTACAGATTTTAATGTGTTATTTAGACTGTGTAAAAATAACCTTTGCTACACAAATATATGACTTAACATGAATCCTCCTCACCATTTTCTGTGCTTTCCATTACAATCCAGACAGACCAAGAGCATCCATAACACTCCCATCACTTCTCAATCCCCAGTCACTCTGTACTGTACGGAGCCATAGGCTTAGATCCCACATAGTTCAGTTATTCATTTCATGGCAATCAATCTCTTGGCCACATATTTCAATGCCCTTGACCTTCTCTTACACGTCAGCTGTGAACCTATTCCCCTATTCATTACCATTGATCCCACCTTCCCCTCTTTTATGCACTTCCATAACAACGTTTCCATAGGTTTGCCATTAAGCTCAAGGTTTTGGGAGCACTCAGGAGGGTGCTCTTCCTCAGTTCAGTTTTAGCCCCAGTACTTCTCATTTAATTTCCATTCATTTACATCCACCGTGATGTAAAGCTTTGGGTAACTCAACCTTTAATGGTCCCAAAATTACGCATCAGTGGTCAATGCCATTTTCTTTCCTGCACAAAGGAACCATTGATACAACCTGACCAGTTGAGCTGATAGATTTCCAACCAGTCATCACCTCTTTGTCTATTGAAATGAGGTCAATATTCAATTATCCAGAGTTCAGTACACAGTTTCCACATTAGGAAAGCATCATATTTCAAGATTTCTAAGAAAGCTTTGTAACTGAGGGCCTGAGAAGTCCAGCAAGTATTCCCAGGTTTAAGTGGCATGAAAAGACTCAGATTAAATTACACTATTTTGGACAGAGACTAAGAGTCCACCCAGTCAGTTTGCCCCACAGCTGGTCCATGGATCTCTATCTATTACCCTGGGGTTACTGAAACCCATCATGATTTCCTGTTCAAAAAAGCCTTTTGACATGCCGTAATTTCTGACCGGCCTATAACGCTATAGCAGATACGTCTCAAAACATCCTCACTCCCCATCCAGCCCCTAAAAACAAGTTGTAGTTGCTGCATTGATTATTCCCCTACCACATTCCCCGCCTCACCAACCATATTGGGCTTCTTTTCAGATGTGAACATGCCCGGTCCCTCTCGCTAGTCACACGTGACTTCCACACTACCCTGGTTTGACTTTGGTTTGTGTTCAGGATCTTGAGGCTGCCTTTTCCACTGAGGCAGTCAGTAGACCACACCATTTTCAGGTTGCTAACTGGGAAACCAGTGAAGTGCTGCCCATAAGCCCGCTACAACCCCACCTCACCATAAAACCCAAGTATTACTACTCCCACAAAAAAAACACTCACTGCTTTGGTTGTCCACCACCTCTGTGGTCACCTTCTTCATCCTCTCTCCTGGAAAGGGCTGGAGCCGAGCTGAAACAGGCTCCTGAGCGATCACCGTCCCCCCCCAGCCCTGCTGTTTTCTGCAGCTCTTTTCCTCCAAGTGCTTCTTGCAATTATGTTCTGCCAAACAATTACTCAGCAGCTATTTATCTTTTCCGTACTTCCACTCAAGGATGGAAAACTTTCAGAGATACTCTGCAGTTTTGTGCTTATCAGGAAAAAAGATAAACTTTCCATGCACTAGGAGAAAGTATGTTGAAAGATACTGGAAAATTGCTTCTGCTAGCTTACACGGGCCAGATCCTCAGCGGCTACACAGAGCTACACCAGGTGACAACTGGTGAGGACCAGCAGTTTCCCCCAGGCGAATAGGCTTTTTTTGGATAGGTCATGTAAAAATAACATTAGATTGTATACCACTGCTTTAATTATCAATCATCTTTACAGAAAGGGTGAGCAGATAGTGTTGGGTTTGGGTTTTTTGGTTGTTTTTTTTTTTTTCCTGGGCCACTAAGTTTCCAGTAAGAGCCTGCGATGCCTCAGTAACCAGGACCATGGTCTGACTCCCCCCTCACACACTCATCCAAATCAAAAGGAAACCCACAGAGCTCAGGGAAAACACCAGAGCATAAAACCAGTATATAAGGAAATTCAAGCCTGAAGATACTGCATTATGAGGGGAAAAAAGTCAATAAGCATCTGTTATAAACCCATTTGCACCCACCTAAGTCAGGAGCAGCCCCAGTAAAGCCAGTGAGACCAGTTGTTCTCTGCCTGAAACACAGATACTAATATAGACTCACAGGCTCAGGTTGTTAATCCTTCTCCCACTATGAGAATATAAGATAAGAAGCAGGAGAAACACGCAGAGCAACTGCAGCCTCTGCAAAGCTCTTCACTCTTACCTTGCAAGCACGAAGAAGCTCCTCGCCAACCTGGGGAAGAAATCAAACCACCACAGCCTCCCGGAGCCCAGAAAAACCCAGCTTCTCGCCCTACTCTTATTAAATAAACTGACTTAATTAAGCCCATGTGTGCTGAGTTTGGCCCTGCCCTCATTCCCCAGGGCAGGATCAGCTCGTTAGAAGCAACGAGGTCAACTTGGTGGCCAAGCAGGAGCCTAATTCCAAAGTACCGCATCAGGTCACCCTTGTTAAACACCAGTTCCCTGAAACAGCTGGTGTTCTCCATCCCCAGAGCAGACTTCGCTCAGAGAATTCTTGTCGTGAGAATTTTGATGCCAAAAAAAATATTTAAAAAAGCATATAAGAGCTTTTCGTATTTTTATTGTGCATTTTGAGTTCTTCCTCTGCTCCCTATTTCAGAGCTGGTAGGACATGTGCTGACCCTTTCATGCATACGTCTCTAACTCCAAAATATAAGTGGAGAGGTTCATGGGGATCCAGATGCTGGAACTCAAGGGACACATGGGGTTATTGATGCAGCAATGTGACTGGGCTCTTTTCCCACCAGCTTTTAGGCTGGAAAAAACAGTTAATGGCTTCTCCCGCCTGGTGTCTGGGGGCTGCTGGGCAAGGAGGGTTGGGGAACAAGCTGCACCTCCAAAACCACAGTGTCTTATAGGAAAGCAGACACCTGTCCATATGGTAAACAAGGGTTTGGGTTACCCTGAGACTGATGGAAATAACATGACCCAAAGCATGAAAAACACTTGGGAGCCGGAGAAAAGACAAATGGAGCTCTGTGAAAATTAGACAGGAAAGTGCTGTTGCACTCAATTATCCGCTAAAAAGCAATGATCACATGTTTGTATTACACTTATTAACGTCTTTCTCACCTCTAAAAAATTGCACCCTGTCCAAAGAGTATTAACAGTGTAATACATGTTTTTGTTGCGAAGTATGATTACTTTTAATTTACCTTCTTTATTTTACCGAGCGCAGTCTAAATCACTCTACCAAGCGCTTGCCCGGGCTGTAACACGTGCTGTGTATTTAAGCTAGTGGTTATGGATGGGAGAAAAAAACAAGCAACAACAAACAGCTTTTCCAGTTCCTTTCAAGTAATTCAATCCCCAGCCCCAAGTTAAATCAATTAGAGCCGCAGTGCTGGGATTTGTCACACACACTCACGTTAACTCCAAATGGTTTTGTTTTCCTTACGTTTGCTGGGGAAATGGGAATTGTCTTCGGAGCGGGCGTCGAGAGGAGCTTTACCTTGTCAGCAGGCTTGTGGCTGTGAAATACAAGTCAAGCCACTGCCGAATTTTAAAGCTTTTCCTCTGGCTGGTCTCCGTCGCAGCAGCTCCCCATCAGACCAGGGGCTTTTTGCCCTTTATGCTTTCCAGATTCCTCCCCAGCCGCCAAAGTTGAAATTTGGTGCCACGCTGGGGCAAATGGAAGAGCAACAAAAGCGAAGCGATGCTTCCCCCTTGTAAAAATTGGCTTTTCGCTCATTTTTTTATCCCTGCGGTTGGGCACCGCTGACCCACGACTCCCAGGGTGAATGCTGTCCTTCCAGGTGGTCACCGATAAAATCGTTTGAGGATATGACTCCGACCAGCCCTACAAAGATCCCTGCAGGAAAAGGTCTATTAAATAGTGGTTGTCACATCGCATTTCAGGGAAAAACATGGAAATATTACCTTTTATAATAAACAACCTTCTAGCATGTTTCCATTAACAATTGCTGCTCTACGGAAAGAGTTATTTAAGTGGAATGGTAAATGAATTCTGTGTATAATATACATTTCCATTAAATATTTCTGCATCACACCAGCAGTTTTAAGCAAAAGAGTAAGTAAACATTCCCTGTGCACATAACACTTTTCCATTAAGTACATCTGTAAGGTAGAGATTTTTATGATGATTACAGTGATTTTTCCTTCATAAAACTTCCATAAACATTTTTAATCCATTATGGTTTGTGAAAGCACATATTTACATCTATGGTAATCCTGAATTTTACTTTGTGAGGGGTTCTGCTATTTGGGGAAAAATGGGACTAGATAACCCCTTCCTGTAAATTGCTGAGCTCCACGCTTGGACCCAGGCTTGCCCCGGCTGGCAGGAGCGGTTTATTTTATATCAGCCAGGTTTATCCACCTCCGTGTTAACACTCGTGCAAAGCCGCAGCATCTGCTGATGGGCTTTTAGGAAGATGTCTGTGGGAATTTGGCCCATTATGTATATTTTTGGCCGTTTTCCCTGGCAATGAGTTGTGCAGTTTGTCTGTCGGATCCCTCCTCTACCTCCCCGGTGCTTCTTCCCTTCCCTCGCTGCAGAGCTGGGCGGTTTAGGTGGGCTCAGGCCAGCACCCAGCCTACAGTGCTCAATTTAATGGTAGTATTTACTCCAAATGCCATTTTTTAATTCATTTAAATGAACGTGGATCAAACTACAACACCTCAGTGCCTTCTGTGCAAGGGTAACTTAACTACCTGCGGGTCCTGAAGTTAAGGATGACCTTGTGCTATTGGAGAAAATAAAATATGACAACTGCTATTCCTGTTATATATGAAAATATATGTTATGAAATGCACAGTGGGGTCCTAGGCTGCAGTTACCTCTGCTTTCTTTGCTTTTCAGCGATATCGTGTGGAGCTGCTGCAGGACCTCTTTTGTTTTATGGGAATTATAATTTTTTACTGACTCTGGGAATACCCTAAAGCATTAAAAAATAGGTACTTCATTATTCTGTGTTTCTGAATAATTTGTAAATGTTTTATGCTGTGGAGTTTGTCCACCTGGATGCCAGCCCGCAGCCCCGAGGAGGGCTGGGAGGGAGGGTAGAGCCAGCCGCGGCTCAGAGGACCGGGCAACAGAAAGATGCTGGCAGTTCAATGAGCGTGCAGCTGTTGATGGGTATTATATTGCCATGTAAGTTGGGATGTTTTTCAGGAATGAACGGATATCCTAGTTACAGGCTATGAAAAATCCGCAGTGTTTCTGATTTCTTTCAAAATATTTGTGTGTCTATAGCCTGGAGAGAGACCAAGGCCTCTCCTGAGGATTTTTGTTTCTGATGCCCTGTAGCATGCCCAGCGCACAGCTCACGGAGCAGTTGTAAGCTCTAACTCCCCCAGCAAACTGAGCTGAGCAATATTCTGTGCTTTTGCTTATCAGGGTCTCCAGCACAAATCCTCCAGGGTGCCTTAGCCATGCTTTTCCCACAGCCCAACCTCCGCTTCCCGACGTGGGCTTGGAGAGAACCCAGCAGCTCAAAGGAAAACGGAGCAAAACCCTGAGAGCCTTCACCTTCTGCCATGCCAGAACTTCTCACACCCATTAATTTCTCATCCACAGGGGAAAATACAAAGCTTTTTCTTGAAAACCCGACTGGGGTTGGCGGCAAACGTGATCTAACGTGAACCTCTCAGAAAAGCAAGAATTAGGTAAGCTTAGCACCAGCTTTGGGGTTTCAGCCTGAGCATTGCCCCAGGGTGGCTGCAGAAGTTGGGGTTTTGTCCAGAAAGCACATGCCCAGCACAGAGGGCAATCAGCCCGAGCTCACTAGAGAGGAGCCGGGTAGTTGTGATGATCGTTGAGATGCAATTTCCAACCCCGCGCATCCAATCGCCCATCAGTTTTAATCCATCAGCACGACACACGGGTTACACGCTGTGTTACAGCCTCGCTCCGCTGCCAAGCCTTGGGCTCCACTGCCAAGCCTTGGGCTTTGCTATCGGCATCACTTTGCTGAATGCAAAAAAATACTTTGAGTGCCATCTCCACCCAAGACTTTAATAACAACTCATTTCTCCCCTAGATTTTTTGGTAGGGAGCTGATAAGTAGGTGCTACGTACAACATGCTGCCCTCCAGCTGCCGCTTGGTGCAGAAGAAAGAACAAGAAGAAATTGGGCCAAAGCAAAAATCATTATTCTCAGCGGGTTTTTTTGAAAAGCCCAACCTATGGAAACCTTCTTGCTACTTTCCTAATGTAGCCAGGGTATTTATGCAGTAAGAAAACACTCAAAACATACCTGCTCAAGGCTGAATAGGCTTTATAATATAAAAAATTCTTGGTGCCACCAGGAAAGGATTTCACTACTGACTGCCTTTCTCTCCTTCATTATAATGGGAAGCGTAACCTCAGCCCTCTCCAAAACCACTACAGACAGTAATTATTTTGCAAGGAGAAGTGACTGTTAGGTACCAACAGCTGGTGGGGTGGAGGATGGGGAGGAGAGGGCGGGCACGTGTCCGTGCCCCCGCATTAATTTGGGAAGGCAGAGAGGAAAAAGCTATGGCTCCGAGGAAGTGCACCGGGGATGTCTGTGTGTGTTTGCACTCATTCTTCACATTTGTTAAAACAATAGAGAAACGTTTCCCTTTGGAAAAAGTTTGTACCTCCCATTGTCTTTCTTTTTTTGCAAATTCGCTTTTGTTCTTGGAAGAGGAGCAAATGATGGAGTGCTCTGTCAGAACTCAATGAATTGCAGGCTCCCTTTCTTTTCATTTAAAAACTTAAACTACCTTTTTTTTTTTTTTTTAACCTCTCTCTTCCCCTTTTCCAAATGAAATAAAACAAAGAGTTGCACGCATCTATAACCTTTGGTTCTGCTGTCACTGACAGCCAATAACAGATTTCTGTGCAGTGAAAGAAAAAGATCCCAGTTACAGCAAGAACACAAAAAAATCCTTGCTCTCTTTCTGCTCAAGCATCTCAGCATCATCCTGAGCAACGCCCCAGCCAGGGACTTAAACCAAGAGCACGTTCAAATGGGGTTAAAACTGAATGAAGGTGTGGATTTAAGAGGCTGGGGATGTCCTTTTCCATTGCTCAGCAATTCAGCCCCAAAGGGGCATCTTGGAGGGACAAGAGCCACGGCATCCCCCTGGATGAGCAAAGGGTGATGCACAACCCCACGGCTTCCTCCTCTACCCCTCTTTCCCCCGTTCTTCCCCCAAAACTGCCGTTCAGCACAGAGCATGCACGCTGCGGAGGGAGCAGGTGCTGCTGCTGAGCTCACCTATATTTATGCAAATCGTAATAATTATCATTTGATAGCACTTGCCAATGAGTCTGATTACATGGCACGTTGGGTGATGAATCCCAGCCCTCGCCGCGGTGCCCGGGAGCCGAGCAGGGACCTGCTGCTGCCGGCTCCAGGCGCTCTGGGACCACAGGCTCCCTCAGGAAGAGCACAAAAAGCCAGGGTACAGCTACATATCAATCCCCACCTAGCCTCCAGTAAATGCAAACAGTTCTTGCAGTTATAAACACAGTTATTTGTGTTATTTTGGACTGATTTGTCCATGCTGGGAGCACAGGAGTCATGCCAGGCTGTGTGGGACTTCAGGCTGCTCTGGGTGGTCGTTCCAGCCCGTTGCTGACTAATAGCACTTGTATTGCTTTGAAAAGAGAGAAAAGGCTTGTAATTCCGGACTGCAAAGGGCTGTGTGTTGTATCAGCTCCACACTGGAGCGTAACTATCCCGGCAGGGTCCCACCAGGAGAGGCTCCCTTATTTCCTATGGGTTTCAGAGCTGATGTTCACCACTCTTCAACTTCTGCGGTAGCTGTGAGATGCACAGCTCAGTGAGCTCCTGCTTCCCACTCATCTCACCATCAGAGAAGATATTTCATGGAATACCTGTTGAGGACATCAGGGAGCAGAGCCATGGGAGCTGGTCCTCACTGCAGGGACTTGGAGAAACGGTGGGGCTGGTGCGGGGAAGGGCCATCTCCCAAAGGCGCCTTGCCTGGGCTTGAGCACCCAAGAGATGGACAGAGAATCACAATGTTGGAGGACAACGCTCCAGCCTAGGCTACTCATTTCTCAATGGGATTCACTGGGTTTTCTTTGGTTTTCCCAGTATTGTACATAATAAGGCCCCAGGTGCTGTTGAAGGGAATAAAAACTCCAGTGCTTAAAGTTACAGCTGAGGAAACTAGTATTTTGTGTGACCTTTTAGGTAAAGCATGGCTTTGGGAAGAAAATGGAAATTTTCATAGTGTCACCTTAGAAATTTCCAAGGCTTCAAATTTTAGAAATTCAAAAATAAGAAACATTTCAGCTGGACAATGCTCTATCCAGGAACACGTGATTCCTCAGTGCTC
>JAVKKW010000055.1:2180120-2187864 GCA_034782655.1 Micrastur ruficollis
ATTGCTACGAGTTTATATCTCACGGCTCTTTAAGCCTGAGTTTGGGTGGTTACAAAAATCCATTCTCGTAACTATAAAAACAGTCTTATTAAAGAAAAGTCTTAGAAAGATCGAAATTTCAAACACGGCTCCAATCCTTTTCATTTTATCACAGTTCTCACATTCGCAGTGACTGGTGCTGGGGGATGCACAAAGCCAACTACGGCGTATCAGATATGAGCCATCGAACAACGTTCCTGGGAATGGCACGCTCCCTCTGAAGCTTTACGTTATTCCTAGTGACTGCGATTAGGCCACGATGACTTCTCCACCCAGGAAACAAATCCCAGAGAAGGGTAACTCCACCTTCCTCCATCACAGTCCCCAAGGCAGAGACGGCTGGGTGGCGTGGGGGCGCTTGCCGTTAGATGGTCATCTATCAGGATCAGAAAATCTCACGGGGTTTTATTTACTGGCTTCAGGAGGCCGTGACATCCCATATTTTAAAAACCTGGTGCCTTCATGAACCCCCAGGTGATGCCACCCAAGGGACACCTACTCCTGGATCTACTCAGACCTGAATAATCTCTACAGCTGAGTTGTCTGAATAAGCCCTACAGCTATTTCTTGTTCTGTGCCTAAAGATTGACATAGTTTTCACATATATTGAAGTCTTTAAGGCTTCAACTACTAAATAACTGGAATCAGCAAGACATTTCCCATGGGCATATTACTGTATTTTTTTCAACAGGGGTACATTTACACTTTCAATTCCGAAGTTTTTTGTCCTGAGCACAGTTTTAGGGGGGAAAAAAAAAACAGCAAAAAAAAAACAACCAAAAAACAAACATGGGCAAATGGATTTGCAGTACCGTGTCTGCTGCAGGGCAACAGTTCTTGCATCCCTACATGACATTACCTATGGGCATGTGGTGCACAGAAGTACTGGAGCACCAGTAATGATGGGAAAAGATGGATGGTACACATGAAAAGAAAGATGCCTTTTGATGTGTGCTATTCACTCGCCAGATCATTGGCAGCATGCACGAGCAGTTCACGGAGCATGGCAAAGTGTTACGGGAAATGATCATTCTGAAATCTCCATGTGGAAATTTAGTGGTTTCATCTGATTTTAAAATATATATTTGCTTGTCTTCAAGATGCCTAATCCTGCAAGTACCTACATACTAATTTGACTCCACTGAGTCCTGCCCAGGGCAGCCAGTGAGAATATTGCGGAAAAACAAGTTATCTGCCTGCGTACATGCCTCAAAGGTAGAGCCTCCATGAAGCACCCACACGCACCGTCCATCGGTGTATTGAGCAGAGCCCTTTGCAATTTCCTTACACCTTACTGACCACCCGTGGCATTTAAGTACTGCTCTGAGACAGGTACTTTTAAAATATTTAGACACCTAAACTGCATTTAGATGGATTTCTAATTGAGCTTATTGAAAATCCCCCTATTGCGCCTATTGATTTAATATTAAAAGCAATCACCTGGCCACAGGTACGCTGGTAAAGAGGGACAGAATTAAGCCTTAGCTTAAATGCTTTGCTGGAATGAATTTAGCAGATAACAAGTAACCAATGCATGCAGAAATTTTTCAGTGCCACATATCCACACCAGTTAAAGTGAGAGGATTTAAGGCCACACTAAGACATGTGTCGGGAGCCCTATATCAGCTCTAGAGACAGGGCATTTTTAACCACAGGCAGGAAAGGTGTCAACCCTCAAAAAATATTTTGCAAGATCTGCAATCTGACCATCCCTAATAGAGCTCATCTACCCTCGCCACGTTAAAGCAAAGGCAATTGGCTGTGGACGGCTTAATACAACCATAATAAAGTGTTTGAAGGAGATCTCTCATGGAGTTAGTCACTTCATTACAAAGAGCATCTTTGTCACTGTCATTGGTTCAAGGGCAGCCCAATGTATGCCACGTCAGGGACACGGTACGAGCACTGCTGCTTGCACAATTTATAGCCCGTGCTACAAATTAAAATCCAATAAAGCTTTTATAAAGGCTGCTTTAGGAGTATCAAGTTCTTTCCACGGTGCTCATATTTTAGGTGATAGATTTGTATAATGACTTTACAGTCGATAAAAAAATGTGTAATTCTCTAAACTTCTGTCCATATTGGTTGTAAAATAGTTACATAAATCTATTGTCTGAAGGTGTAGGTAGTATGGAAGGAATATGGGGTATACCAAACGTATATGCAGGTGCAGGCCAGTTGACGTAGCTGATGTTCTGCCTCTTGGTTCACTTCACTTTGCTCTTTTGAATGGCAAAATGAGCTCGCAGCTTCAGGGTCATCCCTGCCGCGGCAGCAACGTGACTTCACGCACAGCAGATGCTCCCCGTAAATCCTACATGGTGACTGACTCTGGGGAGTCTCAGGGGGACGCATCCTGATGCTCACCCATAAATGACCAGCTCATTTTTGGATCACAGATTAGCAGTGTCTGGTTTCCAACACTATCCTGCTCAATTCCAGTCCTTTTAAAGGCATTTAAAAACTCCCAGGAGGACCATACTTCTAGCATCTGCAGGTAAAGTGAAGTCCCAGTTTCCTTAGTGTTGTCCAAAACAATGTCTCACCAAAAATTCTTGGGATTCATTTATTCAGCTGAACTGTCACAGGGGAGCTAAGTCTTGGACCTGGACCTGGACCTATTTTTAATTCCACGTCAAGCCCTGCCCTGACACCAGAAGTGGACCTCCTCCTCCGAAGAGAAGAGGGACCCACAAGGTCCACACGCACCTGAATCTCTTCCTCCAGTCTTATCCTTTTTTTTTGCTGCTTCGGTGGAACAAAGAGCAGCCGCAGAGTGAGGTAGAAATATTAAAGCAAGAAGGATTATGTGCTTAATTGTAAACTGAGATGGAAGATTAAGTCTGAAGAAAGAATTACTTACGTGGGGGCCTGTTGGGACCTGTTCCTCACAGCTCACTTCACACCAGCTAAGCGATTTTAACCCTCTGCCTTCCCCTATTGCTCCTCTCTTGCCCCCATCACAGCTGAAGGAATTTACTTTGTTTAAGAACATCATTAAAAGCTGCATTTCTATGGACCTGGGAGGGAGGGTTCAGGCTTCTCACATTTTCTTTCAGAATTTAAATAATATGTGCACTCCCCAATGAAGGGACTTGAGAAGGGACGACACGAGCACGGGGACAGGTCTGGGGGAGAGCAGGAGCTGTGGCTTGGCAGGACCCCCAATACCAGGAGCCACAGCTGAAGCCCTGTTGCGTGCCAGGCTCATCCCTGTGCCATCCCTAGCCATCCCCCTGCCCTGGGGACCCAAAGCACATGGATACAGTGCCCAGGACATCATGGCCATCAATCTTTTGTTGAGTTGCCATTCACTCACTGATTTTTCTAATATTCTCCAGTATCCCCAGATGCCAGGAGGTGAAGCTACAGAAAAAAGCCAGATCGCAGCAGATTCATAACAAAATCTTAAGAATTGGGGATTCTACAAGTGCAAGTTTTTACGCTTTCACGACTCAAAGGGAAAACCAGAAAATGTGACCCAAAAGCTCCCAAACCAGAAACAATGCAAAAACACTTAAGCAGAAATGTCAAGTTCTTCTGGCATATGACTCATGATTTTTGATGCTGATTTTGAATGCTGAATGTGTACATTGTGGCCTTTCTTTGATCACTGAAGTTATTATAGCACACCTTGAAAAGCTGCAGTCGCTCAAGGCAATCCATCAGGGTTTTCCTGGGCTGTCCTGGACAGTATGGTGAACCCACGACCGCAGGAGAAGGAAGGAGAGCAGTTATTTTGGAGAGGCTCAGTAATTTCTGCGGAACTAATGTATATTTGTATATTTACCACTGATGTGTATTTGCTCCAAGAAATCCCACTTTTGGGGTGAGAGCAGGCTGGGGAGGACTGGATGGCTCCAGCCCATCAGCCCTACCAGCTGCACATCAGCACATAGCTCCATTTTAAGATGACTCCCAATGGATGTCTTGAGATCATCCAATGGATGTCCCAGGGGATACCCCTTTGCTCTCATCTCTTGATGCAAACCTGAAGACCACATGTTACAACAGATAACTGCCTAGTCCAAAACAGGACCATAAGGAAGAGGCACGGGCCCACAGAGAGAAACCCGTGAGATGGGGCCACCTTGGGTCCTTTACACCGAGGGGAAGCACCAACAAAGACTCAGAAGATCCTACAGAATTTGCTTCAGCCACATCTTCATCCCTGGTTTATTTGCTTTCTAGGAGTATCTTTTAGGAAATAGATTTGTTGTTGAGCATATTTAGAACAGGAAATTTTAGGAGACAATTATTAGAGACAAGTCACTGAGAATCGCATTTTCAGATTAGGGTCCACAGCTACTTGCTGCGGAGAGCTGACTCCAAACCCCAGGCAAACCCATTCAGAAACAAGATGTGATACTGGGCGACAAGGATGTCTGCTAAGGTTAATTAACACATCTTAAATGCCCATAACATAAAAGACCTATAAAATACCAATACAGTGAAGTTTATTCATTGAAGTTATTTACTGCTTAAAATTTCAGGTAAATAAAGCAGTAATTATAATGAGTGAGTTAGAAGGATTGCGAGGCAAAAAAATTAAGCCAAATTGATGGACTCAGTTATTCACTGCAAATTATTTGCTCCATCTTGCTATGCTATCACCGTATCAAATGCATCTAATAAAACTGTGGTACCTTGGTATTCCTTCCTGCATGCATACAGAGGTACCTGTGCTGGAGCTGTAGGCTGAATTGCAATTTGTATTAATTAACTAAATCAAACATGTGGCCCTGCCCCTTGTCAACTTTGCAAATAGGCATTATTGCTATTGCACTGAGGCTCGGAGCAGGCAAGGGAGCCACAGGTTTTCCCCAGCAGCAGGCGGGTATTGATAAATACTGTACCTTCACTCAGTACAATATCTCTGGGATCATTTGGCTGCCTATGGAAAACACCAGCAGGATTTATCCCAAAGGGAAAATCCCATCCCACACGGGGGAGCCCAAGCCATGAGCTCCTGCTGAGTCCGCAGTGATGGGCAAAACAGAGCACACCCCAATGTTTTACCTTCTCCTTTGCACGCCAAGTAACCTCCTTGCAGCATCGCAGGCAGAAGGATCAAGGTAAGCCTTGCCTTTAAATGGGGCACATCGGATTTTCAGGGGAAAAATAGGTAAGCAGATTTGTTGGGTGTATTTAGGGTGACCCTGAGCAGCGTTGAGCTTGGCTGTCCCAAGGTAAAAGTGGTGTCAGCCCAGGTTCATAAGAGACAATTACTGCCACAAATGCAAAAATCCCTCTTCCCAAATGTGGTGGTAGAACAAGTCCAGCTTCACGCCTGTGGCCGCACTCCAGCTGACACAACTGAAGCTATATATACATACTATACATATTTTACCTGTGTCAGTGGTCTCACCGGCTAGGAAAGCTGCCTAATCCCTTTTCATGATTGCAGTAAGAAGAAAGAAGTGGTGAGTTTATCTTTTTGCTGAATTTTACCCTAAAATGAGCATTGCTATCTACAGCTAAAAAGAAATCTAGTGTCACGCAGCTGGAGCCGTGGGCTTGGTGCCCCATGGGTATTTTCACTTCAGTCCTGAAATGCCTTATTTTGTTTTAGGTAATGTGAGAGCAGGGTTGGAAGAGTCATTAATTCTGAATACATCTAAGGTATCTTCTCCCTCCCATCCCTGTGCCCATTCACCTTGGATTTGTGGACATGGACCCATTGGAGTGAGTCCAGAGGAGGCCACGGGGATGATCAGGGGCTGGAGCACCTCTCCTATGAGGACAGGCTGGGAGAGCTGGGGATGTTCAGCCTGGAGAAGAGAAGGCTCCAGGGAGACCTGAGGGCACCTTCCAGTACCTAAAGGGGCCGACAAGAAAGCTGGAGAGGGGCTTTGTACAAGAGCCTGTGGCGACAGGACAAGGGGGAACGGATTTAAGCTGAAAGCGGGGAGATTGATTAGATATTAGGAAGAAATTCTTTACCATGAGGGTGGTAAGGCACTGGCAGAGGTTGCCCAGAGCAGCTGTGGGTGCCCCATCCCTGGCAGTGTCCAAGGCCAGGCTGGACGGGGCTGGGAGCAACCTGGTCTGGTGGAAGGTGTCCCTGCCCGTGGCAGGGGGTTGGACTGGGTGGGATTTAAGGTCCCTCCCAACCCAAGCCCTTCTGTGATTCTAGGATTATGCATCCCCAGCTTTGCAGGGAGTTTTTCTAGCACAGGACAGTCACCAGCTCTCCGCGCTTGGCGGCTTTCAGCAGTGCCGTTGAGCAACGAAACCCAGCTTCACTGCCCATCTGCTCCGCCACCGTGCCGTCCAAGTATCTGTGTTTCATCTGATTTGATATACAAGGATAATGACTTGGATACCTATTTCACCCTTACTGTCAGCCGACAATATTTTGGACTTTTTCAGCTCTCAAACAAGGCTGGTGCGCTACAGAGCTACTTCCCAGCTAACAAGGATCTCGTGCCCCTGGTGTTTCTGTGGGCACCCTGGGAACCACGTCGCAGAGAAATGCCCAAAGAGAAACTAGAGAGAGAAGTAGTAAGAGATTAGAACATCCCAACAGATAATTCATAGTCGGGGGGCTCTCTCACCAGCATACTGGGAATTTACTTGGCATCTTCCATTAAGGCACCTTCCATTAACTACCATTACAATCCCACCCTCCGGCACCATGTATTTTCCCCCACATGTCTAAAGCTGGTCTCACCAGCACTCACACTGCATTACAACAGGTCTCTCCAACCCCAGCAGCAGTACAAAGGTTATATAGGTGAATATATGGTATTAAACACACAAAAAAAAAAAAGACTTTTTTCCAGCACCCTGCCTGCTTGCCTTCACATCAAAGCCCTTCTTCAAAAGCACATTCATTGCCAGCAGCACCAGACTAGCGCTTAAGCTCCACCGTGGTCCGCTTTTTCCATCTCGTATTAGGGAGGACAGGATGAAATGAGCTTGCACTTGTCAGCACTGCAGCACCTTCCACAGGTATCTGCCTTGTTAGGCTGAGACCAAGGGCGCTGGATTAACCTCAACACAGAGAAAGGACACCATCCAGCTCCTGGCTGGGTCTCTGTTAACCCCAGGGTTTAGGTTCGCTCCGGAGCTGCCACGTAGGCAGGCAATTCTAAATTTGCCTACATCATAAGTTATGAGCCAGCAAATTATTGGGCTTATATGAAAATAACACACACAACCCCCTGCACTTCAGACAGTGATGGTTAAACTCAAGTAACACCAAGAACAGCAAGAGCACCAACCGTTCCTGTGGACAGATTTAGCTGGACAGCCAGAGAGCTGCAACCCCAAGGGCTATGGCCCAGAAGGATACTAGACAGCTTTTTTTTTTTTTTTTGCAATAGACTGGTTTATCAGAGAATAAATGTTTTGCAGAGACACCTCTATTCTGGCAAGGATTTTGTTGTAAGATACCCTGCTCACATCCCTTGCTAGGGGCACTGCCCTGGGAGGCAAGGCAGCCGGGCTACGGGCCAAGAGATGCTATTCTGGTACAAATCTTGTTCTTACAAAAACATATTTAAATCTGTGGTAGGTTGTCCTTGAATAAAAAGATATTCTAAAGCTTTTTAAGCTGTGGCAAAACAGAAAAAGCACTCCAGTCTTTCTGTTAGAGAGGCTGCAGCGGGGAAAGGGCTCTGAACATCCCAGTAGCCGGCGGTCACAGTGTGCATGGACCCATCTCCTGTGACATCCCAGGGACACACAAGATTTGGGGGGG
>JAVKKW010000055.1:2189997-2201783 GCA_034782655.1 Micrastur ruficollis
CCTTCTTTCCCCTTCGTTCCCCTTCTTTCCCCTTCTTTCCCCTTCTTTCCCCTTCTTTCCCCTTCTTTCCCCTTCTTTCCCCTTCTTTCCCCTTCCTTCCCCTTCTTTCCCCTTCTTTCCCCTTTTATGATCCACAGAGCTCTCACGAAGGACAACAGTATTAATGTGGGACTGCCGGTATGTCCCTCCTGGTTAGCTATTGTTACTTCTGCTGTTTGTAGCCTGCATTTAAAATATTATTTTCTTATTAGCACTGACAAATGGTTTAGCTCTGACTGACTTAAATCCTTAAATAGCATCGTGCGCTGAGGATGCTACAAAGTGTTGCACTTTGGGGATTTGTTTATTGAATGGAGACGTGACTAGACAGAGTCCAGCAGAGGAGCTGTCTGACCAGGGCTGCTTAACAGTCTGGGAAAAGTCGCATTTATATGACTTGCTGCAGTCCTTTTCTTTAATGACTTCACAGGGGCATTTCTTATCATATTAGTGCCTATTACATGATTTGGAGGTTCATAGATGTTAAGGTCAGGGGTGGCTCCTCACTGTATCTGTAGCCTGCCTCTTCCAGAGCGCTGCTGTTGAGCCAGTCTGCACTGATCGTCTCCATCCTGTGCGGACAGGCTGAGAGAGCTGGGGATGTTCAGCCTGGAGAAGAGAAGGCTCCGGGAGACCTGAGAGCCCCTGCCAGCACCTAAAGGGCCAACAAGAAAGCTGGAGAGGGGCTTTGTACAAGGGCCTGTGGCGATAGGACGAGGGGGAATGGCTTTAAGCTGAAAGAGGGGTGATTTAGGTTGGATATTAGGAAGAAATTGTTCCCTGTGAGGGTGGCGAGGCGCTGTCAGAGGTTGCCCAGAGCAGCTGTGGGTGCCCCATCCCTGGCAGTGTCCAAGGCCAGGCTGGATGGGGCTGGGAGCAACCTGGGCTGGTGGAAGGTGTCCCTGCCCGTGGCAGGGGGTTGGACTGGGTGGGTTTTAAGGTCCCTTCCAACCCAAACCCTCCTGTGATTCTATGAAATTGGGTTCTTTTTGTTTTCTAATTAGTATTCCCACAAGTTCTTATTCCAATACAATATACGTGTATATATGTGTGTGTATATATATATGTGTATAAATTCCCTCAACTTTACGCTGACACATGACTTTGTTGTTACTCGCCATCAGAGGCCAGAAGGCCTGAGAGAGAGCGGCTGCAGCCCGCTCCCCGCTGGGGTCCGCGGCACCGTCTCTCCTCCTGAGCCCTGTTTATGGACTTACCGTTCACCAAATAACAAGAGGCCACAAGTCACTTCCCAACCACAAAGTGCAGGGGAGAGTTTTAGCAATACAAAGCATTAGTGGCCATGGCAACCATAATGCAATGACCTTTTGGCTATTTTTTATTTTTTTTCAGCATCAAATCAATATTTCTGCCTTGGGAGAAAAACTGGGGCAGTCCTACATTGGCCTGGAAGATGCATCTAAGAGGAAAATTATTATTTTTTTTTTCCATACTAAGTAAGATTAGAAATAGTTGTTATATAAGGGGATGAGCCTTTAGCCACTAATGGAAAAAAATAATTATTAAAAAAAAAGTCACATTAAACTCTTAAACTTGTACCTATGCTAAAACCCAGAGCCTACCAAAGGTTGGGATAAGCACTTGTTTGTGTCAGAGTTTGTAAAATTACACAGTGCTCCGGGATTATTACGGATCTTGTCAAAACTACTCCAGAGGCAGAGGGGAGGATTATGGTGGGGAATTGACTTTCTCTGACTGATTTTAATGAAAAGTCAGATTTCTGAGACAACGTTTAATAATGCTTCCACTTCTCCCCACAGCCTGGAGCGTCTCTGCCTCTCTCCCCCCTCGCTTGTCTGTTCCTAAGCTGATATCAGCACTTTGATGTGCCTTTTACTGCTGGAGCCGGTCCCCTCCCGCCCCAGCCCCTGCTGCAATACATATGATTGCCAGCCCATAAATATGACTGCGCTGTGTCAGGCTGATCAAAGTGTCAGGCTGTCACATCTGTCTGAAAAAAAGCAGCAGTTTGCACTTGATCCATAACATATGTAGGACATACAAATGCTTAACTATAAAATTACTCATCTTAAACACTGTAATAATCAGGCATGGCTGCTACAGATAGCCTGTTATTATACATGTGTTTAAAATTCAGATAAGGAATGTCTTGTTATTGCTTTTACAAACCCACAGAGCATCGTGGTTTCCCCAAGCAACATTAACCAACCTACTACTGAAACGACACCGTTTTACAAAGGGACTCCACTCCTCCTCCTAAGAGGACATTTATACGAGGGTTATGCCGCCACGTAACCCAGCAAAGAAACGCCTCAACGTGACTAAGTGTAGTGCACTCCCACCTTCCCCACACCCTTTTATTCTTTAATAACTGCTTTTTCTCCCATATGTAGGCTTACCTCTAGACTTGCACCCATCCCCAAAGCTTTCTGATGAGTTGTTGTGGTTTTGTTGGGGTTGGTTTTGTTGTTTGGGAGTTTTTCCTGGTGTTTTGGTCGGATTATTTTTTTTTTTCCTTCTCCCCAAGATCACAGCGAGACATCGCACTGGCAGTCCCCACAATGACACGGTGCGTTTTGGGAAGCCAGCGTCGGGTTGCTCCCGAAGCCTCGTGCCTTCCTTGCAGGGTCAATCAGGAGGTAATCTGGCAACACCAGAACAGAACGCTTCTGTTCAAATCCCCCTGCATCCTACCACAGCCAGCACACACCAAATAGGCTCCCTCACTCTGAGGATAACAATCCTCATTTCTTTTGTTCTATTTGTCTTTAAATAAATCCATTGTCCAATTTGTTTGGGGGCACAGACTGCAAGTACACAGTCTTCAGGCTTTATTTTGTTGTCGACGCGATTTGCAAGCACAGCACCGGGCTGCCCTGCGGGCTTTCCCACAATTAGGGCACTCTCCCCTCTGCATTGCTTCTCCTCTTCTCTCCCAACACATTCCCTTTGCCTTCTTGGTACCGGGTACGTAACGAGCCATTTCTTTCCACCAGAAACCTCAGAGCATGCTGCAAGGAGCCAGCACCTGCTTGCAGTTGGGGAGTTTCAGCTTCACTTTGCCCGTCCTCCCCGGTGTCCTCCAGGAACATGCACAGACCCTGCACCGTGCCTTGGAGAGCACAGGCTTACTACTGTAGTAAACATAAGGAAGAAAGTAAGATTAAACTGCTGGTGTGTTTCCCCATGCACAGTGAAACAAGGAGTTAATGTTAAGGAAAATATTTAAGTTATCACAGAAAGAAAAAAAAAACCAAACACCTTCCATTTTTTTTTCCACTGGGGTCTGGAAGAAAAGAGAAGCTTGGTGATGCTCTGCCCAGTGCCACCATGCGATGGAAACCCAGGGTCAGGTCACCCCAACAGTGATGAGAATTTAACAAGCCTCTCCCCTACCCTCTTAGTCTTTCAGCATTTTGACTAGAGCCGAGTTGTAAAATAACTGGTTTAAAGACAGTTTTACCAAAAATCAGCATGACTGCAGCTAAAAGCTTGTTTTCAATGTTTTCTTACACAATCACTACCAAAAAATGCAAAGCATCGTCCACCAAAATAATTTTGAAGCACAGGTTCGAAATCCCCAATGGAACGGTTCCTGACAGTGCCTCTCCAGGAGGTAGGTACCGCAGCCCTGCTGAAACAGGGCAACCACGTTCCACCGCCGTTTGCCTCAGTTTCTCAAGTTAAGCAGTAAACAAGCAAACAAACCCAAAACCCCAAACACAACTACTCCTTATTGCTTCATCTCCTTTTCCTTGGCCTTCACACGGAAAATGCTCCTTTACATCACACTTGCCTGCTTGGAGATCACCTGTGAGCTCAGGAGGTAGTCAGAGTACGTACGACAGCACGCTAAGAAGTGCTGGCTTGTTCCTACGGCTCCGCAGAAAGAGGGGGTGAGCTCTCCCATACTCACCGCCTCTCAACGGCCCGCGTTTGTCTTCTGCCGGCAGATAAGACGCGGATAAAAAAAACACAACTCATACCCTCTGAGAAACAGACTTTATAAAATCCATTTTACATCTCATTGCCTACTACACCACTACACTTCAGACTCATTTATCTCAGCAGTGCCAAATGCCGCAACACTTGATAAAAACTGCAAATTCTGAAAAACCAAAACACTAAACCTATCGAGAAGTAGTTTTGCACTCAAAGCCATCACTGAAGTACGACAGACCTTAAGCTCTGAAGGTTGTACTGGATTTCCCACCTTGAAACAGTCTCCTTTGAAAATATTGTATTATTTGTACTACATAGTGACTCAAAGCTTTAACCGTGAATCAGAAACACTGGCACTAGATGTTGCACACAGAGGGGAAAAAAAAAAAGCCAAAAAACATTCATTCCAAAGACAAGCAGTGTTGGTGGCATGCAGGGAAACACTGCTTCTCTGGTGCGAAGGGACCTAAGAGGAGACCAAGCATTTATTTCAGATTTACCACCTGAAAGAGTTATTTGCTTTCACAGCATGGCTACAGGCTTCTTTTAAACCGGCTGTCATAGTAATTCATGAGCTTTTGCATCTCCTGGGTCAGTCAGGAGCTATGAGAAGTCAACTTGTATTCTCTCCTTCTCCTGCATCACCCGTTTCATCGGCCACACGCGGGGCTTCGAGCAGCAAGGGTCATACAAAGATGTTGCACCAGCCACAACATCAGAGCAATGTTAAATGGTCAAGCCTGGCCAGGTCCCAACCCACCCAGCAAATGCCAGGCCTCTTGTCCCTTCATGACTACATCATGAAGTAGCAAATTAAATCCTACTCTCCGGACTTAAATCATCCCGCCGTGTCCGTATCTGAGTCCTGCTGAGCGATACACCCCACGTCACTCCTCCTACGAGTCTACACGTGCCGAACAGAAAGGACCCCCTCTTAGCTTCCCACTTTTAAAATGTGTAGAGAGGACTGACCGTTTATTTGTCCCTGAAGATATAACTCTCAACTTTCCTAAAGAACACGGTTGTTTAGTCAGAAAGCACCATTTTTACACAACCACTTAATCATGAAGAAAGATGCACTTGAAAATTATTGCTCTCAAGAAGCAACGACATAAAGGCTTCCTCTGTTGACAAACCACTTTTTGGTTTGCAGCACAGAAAATACAATCAGTAAACAAATTTCTGCCTTTGGCAGATCTGTTCTAACTTTGTATTTTCTTTGTAGATACTGAAAATGACATCCTTGTGCCGAGCGCCTGCCTTGTCGTAGTTTAACCCCAGCCAACATCTAAGCAACACGGAGCCGCTCGCTCGCTCCCCCCCAGCAGGATGGCGGGGTCAGAGAACCGGAAGGGTGAAAGTCAGTAAACTCTTGGGTTAAGAGAAGAACAGTCTAATAACTGAAATAAAACAATAATAAGAAATTATAATGACAAGGATAATAAGAAAAATAAGAGAGAAATAAAACCCAAGGCAGACAAGTGATGCAAATGAAACAACTGCTCACCACCAACTGACCGATGCCCAGCCAGGCCCCGGCCAACTTTCTCCCTAGTTTATATGCTGACCATGATGCCATATGGTTTGAAATCCCCCTTGGGTCAGCTGTCCCAGCTGCGTCCCCTCCCAACTTCTTGCACCACCCCCAGCCTGCTCGCTGCTGGGGCGAGGTGAGGAGCAGGAAAGACCTTGAATCCGTGGAAGCCCTGCCCAGCAATAACGAAAATATCCCTCTGTTATCAACGCTATTTACGGCACAAATCCAACACACAGTTCTGTACCAGCTACTATGAAGAAAATTAACCCTACCCCAGCCAAAACCAGCACACGCCTTCATGAGGCATTCATGCAAAAGGACATCATGTTATAGCGTACCATGACAGCTCCTCATGACATAGCGCCTGCTTAGAGTAGGAATTTTAAAAATCCTTTTGTTTCAAAGGTTGATTTTTTTTTTATTCAGGATTTTTACCTGGGTAGCCTGAGAGGAAGGAAACATCCCTTTCTAAGGATTCTTTCCTTCCTTTAAAGTCTCCTTTGTCCTACTCCAAGAATTTTTTTAGACTTCCAAACAATGAACCAGAAGCATCTTGCTGGGGGCAAAGCAAACCCATATCCAGAGCACTTTTCCTGCACTAATAAGCACAGGCTGTTGAAGCATTTCCTATTTAACCCATACTTACAAGAATTTACCCCAAGGCAAAAAGGAAAGGCAGAAAGAAGTGCCTTTGCTCCATTTTTCAGAAAAGCTTGAAAAAGTGCAATGCACGGATTCCAGCATCAGCTCCTATCCAGGCCCTCCTGCAGAGTGACCACCCTGGAGAGCAAGGGGAGCCCCACACCAACCTGAAACCTGGACAAGCCCGCGGCAGCCGGGGTACCGGTTGCGTTCCCACGGCACGGCACAGAGCAAGCTCTGCCGCGAGTCACACTCCTCCTACGCCAAGGTGGACAGGCTTTCGCCCACCCTTGCTGGTGAAGCACCCCACACCTCACGGGTTACCTTGGAGTTTTAGCCCACACACCATCGGCTCAGCCTGGAAGGTTGTCCTTGGATCCACACTCCAGAACACACATTTTAGGCTCCAAGACCATTAAACTGCAGCACCCATCGCTATGTCATTTCTGCCATAAAGTTAAGCAATCCACAGAGGCAGCTTTAACTGGGTCCTCTTCAAATAAATTGTTTCTCACCATGTACTCTTTCTAGCCTCTTGTTATTGTCCTCCTGATAGTCATGGTTTACTGGCTGGTTTTAATCATAGTAAAATGAAACCCTGTTAAAAGGGTGGCTGTGACCACGGGACTGCCAGGCTGTGAAGTGCTCGGTCCTGCCTGACATCATGTTTAGTTGCCTAAGAAGTTCTTCTCTGTAGTGTCTCCCCCAGTAAGCAGAGCCCATCTCACAGCATAGAAGGGTAACTCTGCGTTTGAGAAGTACTTAACGAACAAGCTCGCAGGCTGAATCCGATTCCAGAAGCGGCATTCACAAACAATAAAGGATGAAGACGTATAAAAGTGTTAAAGTTCAGGCTACAAATCCAGAGGATTAAAGGAAACACTTCAGAGATGGAAAGAAGATTAAAATAAGTTTTAAAAAATTTCTTTTCCATCAGAGAGTTCGGCCAAATTGCTGGTCACTTCCAATAGCACAGAAACATTTCCTCTGAATCTCAGAAGCTAGCAAGAGCGAAGATGGATTGCAATGCAAATAAATTCATTTCAGTAAGCTATGCATGCTGCCATCACTGGTTTTCATAAACTAAAAAAATTTGGTGTTTGATCACGGTGTAACATGCCAATGAAAAAAATCTACACTCACCAAGCAAAACAGCTGCTCGTTATTTCTGGTCCACATTTAAAGAAATAGCTTCTGGAAACAAGAACTTGAAAGAGAGCTTCATTTTCTTTTCTTCTCCCTCCTAAAATCAATTATTTCTAGTCTTACCAACTGTGGAAAAAGCTGAAACAAGTGCATTTCCAATTCCAAAGCCAGACAACACATAAAAAGCATTCAACCAGATTTCATATTTTAAAGCCAATTTCATAGCTTCTTGCTGCCCAGCCAAGGCTTGCTCAATGACCGGAGAGCACCGCAGGAGGCGGCACGTCCCACTCCCAACCAGGCAAACCTACGTTTTCTGTTCAGATCCCAGAGAGCTGCAAACTTTGGGCGTTCCTGGAACCATCCTACATATTTGAAACATTTCAAATGTTTACCTTCTAAATGTCTACAAATGTGATAGGGCACACACCTTCCATGCACTAATTTAAGGGCTCTGTACACACACGCTATCTGGATAAAGCTAGGCAAAAGAAAGGATTAAACAAAACTTACATCCCTATACTACCTCCCAAAAACAGCTAAAATATTCTGTCTTCCACAGTTCGGTTCAGAAACCCAGACCAAATCCATTAGGGTAGATCTTGCTAGAGCGCAGACTGGAAACTGCAATTACTCTGCTTTACGCGACAGGTCCATGTCCTTGATACCATCAAGTACGCGACAGGTTTTACCCTCCGGGGACTCGACTTCACCTGGCCTGGCCTTCCAAGTCACTGCCTCCCACCCCAGGCTACCGAGTATTTTGGGGCAGAATCCTCTTAGATCTTGACCACTTCCTTTTTCCCTGCTTGAGCAGAGTCCAACCCTCAACGACTCGTCGTCCAGCCCCGAAGCTGGAGTCATTCCCTCCACACCCCCTGAGAGGTAAAGCTGCATTACGAAGCGCAGCGTAACACAAAGGTGTCAGAGCTGGCTCGGAATGAGCTAAATAGGGAAATAAACTGAGAGAAACCAAACCGGGCTGGAAACTGAAATATCCCTGCTGAATTTTTGATTCATTCCTTACTCTATAACTTGAGGCACGATTCTCTCCCTTGGTTTTTCTTCCCCAAGATCTGACTAGTAAACGTAGTCACCAACAACAAAGAGCGACTCAGAAGCGACGCGTTCAAAGTTTTCTGCAAGTTCTCAAGCACAGCACTGAGGAGAAGAGGCAATGTCCGTTTTAAAGTCCCGAGTTAATTCAGATCTAGCCAAACACATTATTTTCCAAATGCGTGAAATATTTATTTCTGACTTAAGGTCTTGGATGCCAGACACCAGCCCAGGTGAGCTTTTAGGACTGAATTACAAACCCATGAAAATAGAGTTTATAATGGAAACGCTGACAGACTCTCAGCTACAGCTACACTAGTGGGAACCACTGTAATAAAATGAACGCAATCACTCACCTTGTTTTACCAGATTTTATTGCTGTAGAGAAAATTAAGGAACTTAACATCTTGCTCTCCACTAAATTGCTTTTTCTTCCCCAGACTTTTTGGTGTGCCCTTTGTGATACCACTTACTTGTAAACATCCTCATTTTTGTCTGTGTATTAAAACACACGCATTTAGCAGCTTAAATTAGGATTTTTCTCTCTATAGTGTTTAACTTCCTATCTGGCCACTTTATTCTGAATCTTATTCAAATTAAAGCAGGGCTATTATGCAAGGCACAAAAGTTCAATTTGAGTAAAATCTGGGAAGGATTTTCTTTTTTGCATGAAAACAACAGCATAATAAATGCTAATCATTATAATCTTTTCAACGTGAAAGCTTTTCAAGAGTATTTTTGCATTTACGAATATAAAACGCACTTCCAATTTACATTCTAAAGGTTTGCATAGAATCCAAGATTAGAGATGGAAGAGACCTATATGTCATCCCTTCAATCCCCTGTCAGTGCTGGATTGTATCATCTGCTGGTAAATATGGAATAAGAAGGTTTAAGAATTATACATTTTAGCTTGTAAACCCGTAATCATCCTACATCAATCACAGCATGCAGAGAAATTCAGAAACCTGCGTTTCTGTAGTGCTGTGCGTCAATCAAGACCCCAGCTAGCCCATACATCAACTACTTCTCTTGGTCGGATAGAGGCACCAACTAGGGTAGAGAAACCTGACCCTTCTTAATTAAATTGCTTGGATGATGTGTTTTATGGAACTTGAAGATTGACCCAGCTAATTTAAATCTCTCTCCCCTGTAGTGACACGGTGGCATCACAACTGACCTATTTCTCATTTGCCCAAGAGAGGTCATCAAGGACAAATGAGAGGGTTGTAAACAGCTTCTCTCATCTTATTAAACATCACTTCTGAAACGTGTATAGATTTCAAGTAAGCAAGGTCAAGAAACCATTAGAAAGGTTAAATTGGAAACACGAGGGCATGCAAGGTGGTCACAAGATTGTTCCAAGTCAGAAAATTAAATTAACCCTAAAGAAATCCCTGAAGGTGACTACGTCTTCATTACTTTTATTAGGGACAAAAGTAAAAATCAAGAAATAGGGGAAGACCTATCGAAAACGAGATGCAAAGCCCCAGCTACCGGGAAAGCCTTCCCACTTCTGAAAACCCCCCCCACACCTCCACCTGATCATGTTCGTTCAATATTTCACATTCAATTTTCACAAGCAATTGTTGCAGTTTTACCAGTACAGATGTCAGCATAAAGCAAGCAGATCACATGGAGACACATTTCAAAATCTGCTGCATTTGTATTCATCTTAAAATGCATTGCACGCTCATCCAAAACGGGGATCAGAAGAATACCGCAGGCAAAATAGCACTCAAGACATCTAAAGAATATGCTTACTCAGAACTTGGTCAGCTAAACTAGAAAAAGAGCCAGCCAAGAGCATTCTGCAGGACCCACTGAAGCAAATTAAGTGGTAGAGATGACTAAGTCGTCACTAGAAAATGTACTTTAGTGCCTAAAATGATACTTGCTGAGTATATCCCAAACCTTCCTGCTCCGGCTAGACCCAGCTCTCTGAACACTTACGAGTTTATACTCCTTGAGAGAACCAAAATTCATGGAACCACCCAGTTCTCCAGGCACGCAAAGAAACACCTGACAGACTCCAACATGCCCTACAGTCACTTTTCATTAAAAACATGTAAAAACGGGCCCCATCCTAAGCGATTGCAAGCTACCGTTCCTTGGCTGGACTGTGTTGCTGTTTCAGGCAAGGGCAACAGAAACATTCTCCTGGAAAAGGGGTGCAATGGGTTCACACCCCTCCACCAAAACGGGTCCGAAACGCCAACCTCTCATTTCATTTGCAAGAACTTCAACAAAACAGACACGGCTACTTCTTCCTCTAACGATGCTATAACAAGAACAATCATTCCACCTATGCCCAAGCACGTGCTATTTGAAGTACAGAAGGTAGCTCCCAGCTCCGGAGCCCAGTAAAGGAAGGAGAGGAGACTGCAGACACGTTCCTCCTCAGCAGACGTTGGCATTCAGCACACCAGCTCCTACAAATCTCGCTCTTTGGCATTTAATTCTCCCCATTCACTGTAACTGACACTTAGGATCCAATTCATCATTATAAATGCTATTCCGAGAGCCAGGTCCCTAATGTTCAGGATAGGCAGGGTGAGCAATTTAAGTCTAGGTTCACCGTGAACTCTAGATATTATATCCAACTACCCCAAACTACATGACACCAAGTTTGAAATGTAATACCAAATTACACTGAACTGCTCATGGTTAAGAAAATAACACATTTCAGCACACGTAGCCAAAGCTTTTCCAAAGAAATAGCTCCTTCTTCTTCTCTAATCTTGTAAGATAAATACAGCTATAAAATTATCCGGTTTTACTGGTCTCAGGAAAAAAAGTCCTGAATATTTATACTATACTAGACATGCATGCAAGATGTTTACATTTTAATCCTGGTAAGTAATAATTGCACTACACATCGCCTGGAAAAAGTATTTCAAGAATCTCCCCATGACACATACTTTTAAAGTACATACAAATACCCTTCACTTTTCCTGCTCCTTGTGCCGTACCACACTAAAGACCCTGCTGTTGCGTAAGTGTGTATAGTCTGGGCATCCAAGTAGGCAACAAAAACTGTAAGATACTGAGGCAAATTATGTATTCATCAGTTTAATCAGGTTTGTTTAGTCCAGAAAGAGGAAGGATGAGGGGTCTGAGCTAGAGGTCCAACAGATTTTTAACATGTCAGACTGTAATTAAAGAAATTATGATCCCTCTGTTGTTCTTGGTCATGAATAGAAGAATTAGATCAGATTCCTTACTATTAGAGAAGATGTAGGTTGGACATCAGAAAGTCTGTTGGTGTATCAATCATCATAGGATGGTTCGGGTTGGGAGGGACCCTAAAGCCCACCCAGTTCCAACCCCCTGCCGCAGGTGCGGACACCTTCCACTAGACCAGGTTGCTCCATGCCCCATCCCTGGCAGTGTTCAAGGCCAGGTTGGACAGGGCTTGGAGCAACCTGGTCTGGTGGAAGGT
>JAVKKW010000055.1:2201883-2221984 GCA_034782655.1 Micrastur ruficollis
AACCTGGTCTGGTGGAAGGTGTCCCTGCCCATGGCAGGGGGTTGGAACTGGGTGGGCTTTAGGGTCCCTCCCAACCCGAACCATTCTATAATTCAGTGATCTCCTTTCCCATGGAGCTAAGAAGTGGGAGGCACCCAGCTCCTACACGCTGTCAGGGCTGAGCAGACATGCACAGGATGGAGCAGCCAGACACCAAGGAAACACGGAAATCAAAATTGCCGTAACTTCGAGCTTTAATTGCCTCCACCGTCAGACAGCAGCTGAGCAGGAATTTCAGAGCAGCAAATTTAAGTGTCAGCATCTAAGCAGAAGCAAGCTTCCCTTTACTTCTTTTTAGTTTTTTAATCTGTTCTTTATTTATTTACCCCAGATGTAAAACTGGGGTAGTATTGCTTCTGATAGCATTATTTCTATTTCCGCAAAACGTTCTGTAGCAATAGGCTGACAAATGCATTAAACCGTTGTGTTTCACACTGAGAAGGGCTCGTAGGAAACACAGGAGGACGACTTTGACCCCTGCAAATTCAGGTATGAGCATTGCTACTTCCACAGAATAAAAAAAGATCATAGATAAAGAGACATTTTAAAGCACAATTTTTAATTTAAAAAAAAATAATCCTTTTTGCCTAAAAAAACTAGCAAGCCCCTGAAAACCTAGTTGATGTCACTGGAGGCAAGGAAGGCCAGAAACATTAACAGTGCGTAAGTCTGAGCACCGCTGCCCTGCTCAGACCCAGCAGCAGCACAGCCTGCCCTGCCAGCCAGGGGCAGGAGACCACCCCCGGGCAAGGGTTTGCTCACAGCAGCAAAAAAAAAAAAAAAAAGGGGGAGAAGAAATACTCCTAAAGGAAGACTACCTCCTAAAAGCTGAACTTGAAGCTGGCGGTGCCAGGAACTCAAGGCAGGTAGGTCCTTCTTCACACAAGTGACTGCTGCTGGGAGATGGGCTGAGGAAGGAGAAGAGACACTAAAGAAAAAAAGTCAGCAGTGAGTAAAAAGGTTTCCAGCAAGTCTGAGACAAGCAACAGGGCCTGGCAAGGTGAGTCACAAAGGCTCTCTTCTCACTAAAACTGCCGCATCCATTACCACCTGGTCTGTAGGAACATGACCAATTTGAAAGCTACCTTTTACATCAGGAGAAAACCCCAAAAAACTTAATTTATACCCAAAAAGAACTTACAAGTCAAGCACTTGTTCTCAGGCTTAGAACGTTATACCCCAACAGCACCTTCATCCCGGGTGATAAAGGACAAAGCGATGACAGCAAGAAAACGGAGGTTTAATTTCCAGAAAAAACCATCCTGACAGATCCATTGGGCACAGTCCCAAGGGAGGCCGTAGGAGCCTTATCACTTAGGGCTTCTAAACACCAGAGCAGATGGATGATCAGCAAACACAGTGTGGGAACAATCCTCTCCTGGAAAGTAAACCGCCCAGATGATCTACAGGCTGATGGCCCTCTCCAGTGCCTGTGATCTATCACACCCCGTTATTTTAATTCACTGAAAAGGCATGCCCCCGCTCACCACGGCTGCTCCCTTCTCAATCCAATCTCCTCAAGTTCAGCCTAAGCAAATCTCTGCCAGGCACTATAAATGAAAGCAAAACCTTTTTCCTAAATGAAATTTGCTAATTAAAGGCATGTTTCTATGCGGCACAAAGGTAGGAAGAGCAGGAATTGCGGTGGCACGCGTTCCCGCTGAGCGTTTCTCACGGCCCGACAGCAGAAGGGAATAGAGCGCAGAGCTGACAGCGCTTCTGTTGTCACATCGCACACAAATAAAAGGAGTGCTGTGCAGTAATGCCGTTCTCAAACACTTTTTTCCCCCTCTGGAATGTCGCACTCCTGCAGGTTGATACACTCACAAAACTGGAAACGATGAAAGAATCAGTGTGTTGACACAAATTTCATAGAAGTTGGAAAATCAGTAGCTAAAACTATTTTTGTGAGCAAAATAGTTACCGGCTCACTGACGTCCATTTAAAATATTACAAAGGTACTGTTTATCCTAGCTATTTAGATGTCATAAGTCCCAGAAATTCTGCCACCGAGCATGAAAACATGGGATTGCAAAGAGGCAGGCAACCCCCTCACAGGGCTGCTGCCACCAGAACGCTGCCGGTCGCTGCCCCTACGCAGAAGAGCGGCCAACAAGAATAAAGGCACATCCACACCACGCAATCGGGAGACGCCAAGCATGGTGAACAGCAGCACTGAACAACAGCCCCCGTCTCGGAAAAGGCCACATACAAAAGAGAACAGAACACTTTCTTCCGTCCAAAAAAAAAAAATCTCCTGCTTTCATTGTAAAAGTGGAGATGCAGATGGATGGTGGGCAGGAGAACGAGGTGAAGCAATGAGATAACACACGCAACAGAAGGAGCATGGCTTCAGAGCGCTTGCTGCAGCGCTCTCGGCACTCGGGCATCTTGCTGTGAAGGAGGGTGTTAGAGGAGGACTGCCATGTGTCACACTACAACCCCCTGCCAGGAGGCTGTAGCTAGCGGGGGTCGGTCTCTTCTCCCAAGGAAGAAGCAACAGGACGAGAGGAAACGGCCTCCAGTTGTGCCAGGGGAGGTTTAGGTTGGGTATGAGGAAAAATGTCTTCATGGAAAGGGCTGTCAGGCACTGGCACAGGCTGCCCAGGGAGGTGGTGGGGTCACCAGCCCTAGAGGGGTTTGAAAGACGTGTAGATGTGGCGCTTGGGACCATGGTTTCGTGGTGGGCTTGGCAGTGCTGGGTTAACGGTTGGACTTGATGATCTTAAAGGTCTTTTCCAACCTAAACGATCCTGATTCTACACAGGTAGGCAAAATATGTGCAGTTATAGTTTAAAGTTGCGGAAGCAACAACACTGTAATTGTCCAGCCACCGCGCAGCAGAGCTCCAGCCCCTGGCTATGCAGCTCCCCAGCGGCACAGCTCGTGGGCAAGAACTGCCCAAGCCAGCAGGAGACAGCACTAAGCAACTGGAGACAAAGAGGGATGAAACACGGTGTCCTGGTACAGGGAATGACATTTAGGATAGGCAATCAAGAGCACTGATGCAAGCCTGCTGAATACCCTTTGCTCTGCTAAAAATGGAAAATAAGCTTTTGAAAGAGTAAGTTTGGCTCAAAGCATCTGTTACCCAGCACTGGGTTTCTCCTCAGTCCTCACTGGGGAGGAGAGGGGAATGCAGAGCAGAGCCTTGATGGTTATGAATCCAGAAACGCCTTTGCTGGAGTGACAGAATGGGAGCCAGCGCCTGGGTACGCCTCTGCCCACTGCCTCGGGGGTCCTGGAGGACTTGCAGCATTAATACAGATGAACAGAGAGCTTTTTATTTGTGTGAATAAATACAGAGTTAATTATTCCTCCTCCTGACAGAAAGCGGACCCAAGAGCAACCTGCACGGATACACATCAGGAGATGTGCGACTGGAGCGGTCCTGGGGAGCCTGCTGCTCCCAAGTCACTCACTAGAGTAATTTAAAGTCAACAACAAAAGAAAAATTAAAAGCGGAGGAAAGTCTTTCTGCTTATTACCGTGTTGGCGTTCAGGCACTTGAATGTAAGGCTGGAATATCAGGGCAGACGTGTACCTTCAGACATGGCCTACTTCTTCACTCGCTATTTTAAAACCGGTGGAACGTTATGTTGGAGCTATTCCCAGATCGCATTGGCAGGGGGAGCAGGGAGGGGAGCAGGTCAGTCTGGTTAATGGGAAGGTATAGTCTTATGAAGATTGATTTTCTATAGGGGGAAAAAACCCACCAAACAAAAAAAACAAACCCACACAAACAAGAAAACCCCCAGGAAAACAAAGAGTAGGGAGGATGTCCCCAGAGTGGAAATACAGCAATGCGTGAAAGCCAGAACCGCGCGTTAGCGGAACGTCGTAGGGGCCGTCGCAGACGTGCTTCCCTACACCCTCACCACCAAGGGAGCCCCAAGTAGCTGGATTCTTAGCACAGTTGAAGGCACTTTACCTCTAATAATTTTTCAATAGCAAAATAAAACACCTGTTTAATTAACCTGTAGTATTTTTATTACCTTTAGATATTTAAAGTAGCATGTTTAAAGTGAAGCTTATCCAAAATATCCAATTAATTGTACTGTATCTAGACTACACTATACCTAAATAATAATCAATATACTGCTCAGCCTTCTCTACCTCTTGCTGTTTAAGCCCACTTCCTATCTGATTCTTCACCCAACAGGCTTCGATGACCGGCTCCAAATACTCCAAAACTTCTTTATTCCTCCTACCTGTTCATCAGAATGAATAATCTGATATTTTCAGTGGCAGGGCAGAAGTTGGCTGCCACGTTTCTTTTGGCACTAGAAGTCCATAGATAAGTATCATGAAAAGCTGTTAATTCTCTTCAAAACCACCTGATGCTTAGTGGTAACAGTGATTACAAAGAGCAGCCAGGCACCAAAAGGAGCCAGTTACTTATTCCTGAATTTTCACTTGATTAGATATCCAAGGTAAGTGTTCTGCTCTTCAAGGGTCAATTAAGTATCAAAGTAATACAGGCAGGAGTATCTTGCCTTCTTCCATAAAAGTTATTCCCAAGGGAGTAAAACCATCACCTACAGCTCGTGTCCTGCAACAAGAGATCCCATCACAGCTTCCCAGGGGAGAGTAGAGCGACCTGCGGCAGTTCTGTAAAAGAGGCACCTAGGAGCCACTTGAGTTCCACAAGACTGAAGCTGGGACAAATGGATGGAGGAATTAAGGTTGCAACTCATAGCCTCTTGCACAAGAGTGGTCATATAGAACAGAAACCTTTCACGTAGCTTTTCACTTTACACGGTCAAAGCAATAACCATTAACAACGTTGAAAATGACTATTTAAAGGGGAAAAAAAAAAAGCAGTGGTCACATCAAAAGGACAAACTACCTTACTAGATACTCCGGGCATTGTGGTTAGGGTTTTTCTGGTTGCTTATCTCCCTGCACCCCCATTTTTACGTCAGGGAAAGTAGTTGCATCTAGTGGACAAAGCAGTAGAAAAAGCCACAACCAAAACAGAGTGTAGCATGTAAAGAGTCAAATATTTACCTGATTTCCTGATATTTCCTTTCACTTTTCACATCTCTTTTTAAATACAAACATGCTAATGAGCCTTAATAGCATGACAGAGTACACATTTGTTCATGAGTGGCACCTGTGGATCTTACAAATACAACAAAGGAACATTAAGCAGCGATAGTACAGAGCAAGCACTCGGGAATCATCCATTCCATTAAGCAAAAAAAAAAAAAACCACCACTATTAAGCACTATAGGTCATCAAGTGATGTGAAAAGTGGTCCCACAGGCATACATTATTATTATGTAGCAAAAAGAAAAAGAGGGGAAAAAATCTAAATCAGCTCGTCTTTAAACACCAGACTTAACCAATTCCTGACAGACTCCTAAGCGGTGCTCTGTGCCCCAGGACATGCTGTGCGTGCTCTATGTATTCATATAAAATGCAAATATTAAAGGGCATATTAGAGAAAAACCTGTTGGCCAAGTTCATAAACATCCATCTATTTTGCTGATTTCCCTGTCAAGGGGTAATACTTGTAAAGCAAATTTTCCAGCTATAACATCTGTTCTACAGTTATTAAAGACTTGCACTTTTTTATTTTGCCATTTATCAGGAAAAAAAAAATCAATTTCCAGAGATCCAAAATGAGTTTGGGAGAGAAATGGAGTTTGTTGTAGTTTTGTTCACTACTTCTATTATGGTTTATGAATCCACATTAAATAGCCTAAAATCTCCTGTGATTAGGTATCAAAAAGGGTAGGAATAAAAAGATTAAGTCAGTATTGGCTAATTTTAGTTGTTATAGATCAAGTTCTGCCTCCCAAATGATTAATGTCTGAAAGTAATTTTCTTCCTTTATTAAAAAAAGTTACTACAATGGATCCAGGGAATGAGAAATAGGCACCACTTTAGGCCACGTTTTGTTTACTCTACCCAATCACTATTCCCTAAAGCTTGTTATAGCAGGTTCCCCGTGCTATCCCATAGCTTGTTAGAAGCGACATTTCCTTGTGTCGCTCATTCATTTTCATGTTTAGGTCATTAAAATCCAAAAATACTGGTAGGCAATAGTATCTAATATTATATCCCATAATCTATTAGCCATTCTGGGGGCACTTAAATAGATCTTTTAGAGTTAGCAGTGAATTTATAATATTCTAAAAATATTTTAGTGTTACAGCTTCGTTGTCATCCGAAGTGGGGATTAAAATTTCTTCCCATCTGCAAGGTTCTAACCTTGGGTTCAGCAGCTGTCCTACCAACTAGTCTTCCGCCAAAGTCTGGCAGCCCTGTCACAAAACCAGCGATACAGCACAAGGTGCAATCACAATAGACAGGGCTGTAATTTTTAAGGCCGGTTACCTTGGCTCTTTGGAATCTCCTGGTGCTCTGTCTGGACAAGTACACAGCAAAGTTTTGATTCTTACCAGCACAATTATAAAACACTCCCTGCATTTTTTTTTTTTCCTAATGCTGATGAAGCAACCTGATAAAACATCGGGGCACGAGCAGCAGTCACCCACTCAAAGCTGAAGAACACACTGATGGTGTCAAACACCTTTTAAAAATATTTTTAAGTTACGGAAAGGTCTTGAAGGAAGTAGCTGCTTGGCTGACCGGGTTTTGGGAGCACACAGGCTGACTCTCAGCTGAGGGAGAAACATGACAAATGGGGTTTTTTTTATTCTGTGGTACTCGCTCAACACACACAGTTCAGTCCCAGAAGAAAGGCGGTTGCAGTAACAATTTGAGAATTCCCTGCTTTTTCTTCCCGGGATATTAACCACTGTGAAAGTTCCTTCCACAGTGAGAGCGAAGTCTAGCGAGACTGCACGGCAGGTTCCACCTTGTGACACCTACTGTAACACCACATTAAAACTTTTTCACAAAATTAAGTCTTTCAGGAGCTCAAAGGGCAACACTGGCCAGCTGTGCTTTTCCACTGACTTCATCAGATAGGAAATATTTTCAACTTTCAACAAAGCATGTCTTAACTATTTTTCTAGGTGGTTATTTGTTGTGGGGTGGGTTTTTCCCCTCCAAAATAACCTTTGATTTCAGCTAGGACTGAATCACTAGCAATATAGCCACACAAGGAATACAGTGCTGGAAGCATATACTTTATATATATAAGTTAAGGTAAGTATGTTGGAAGAAAAAAAAATCCACACCATTTAAAAGCACTTAAAATGTCCAAATGCTACACTCATGACTCAATTTACTGACACAACCCCACACTGAAAACTGATAGATTATTTAGGTGAACTATATGGATATGTATTTTTCCCATAGTCTCTAGACATCTGCTACTGGTGAGGACCAAAGCCAGGGCATTGGTCTCAATGTATCTAGAGCTGTGATGTAGCTTATCCGTTCTTCTGTTTGGGTTTGTTGTTTGGTGGTGTTTGGTTTAGAAGGTGGTTGGCTTTTGGGGTTTTGTTTTTTGTTTGGTTTTGGTTTTTTTTTTGGAGGGGGGGCGTGTTGTTTTTTACATGAAAACAGTTGTTATAGTTTTCCAATAAATCATTTTCTAATTCTAAGTCACCATGACCGCACACAAAAAATTCCTCTCTCGCCACATCAGAGCGCTGATGTGCACCAAGGGGCTGGATGTTCAAGTGTGGGAATTTCCCTATAAAGGAACCTTGGATTCCACTTTTTATCATCCTCTGAAACACCAATATTTCAGACAAACAGTCAAGCCAGAACCTTTGAAGGACTGACCCTGCAACAGTCTAAGCAGAGACATAGGACAGGGTAGGGAGGTTTCCATCTGAAACCCTACTGATTACTAGAAATACCAATAATGGTCTGTTAAATCGGGAGTTTTACTAGGATGCTGAAGAGGGAAGCAGCTCTTAGTTTCTCTCCAGTGCTCTCGTATCCATTTCAGCCCGGAACGCTTTTACAGCTGGAGCACATCGGGGCCGTAAGGACCCTTGAGAAGTTCTTACAAACAGTGTATTTGCCCATACATGGCAGGCTTCATGCATAAAATCCTTGACTGATTAAAAACAGTTTTCATTTGCTACATTTTCTTTATCGAAAGCACTTTAAGCCGTGAAAACGTAAGGGGAAGGGCTTTAAAAGGGCAATATAGTTTCAGTACCCCTCAGCAGCCTGTTCCACATGGAGTTGACTGTTACCTTTTAGCGGTGACTGCTTTATTGACTGTTAATGCTTTAAGAAGCACGGTGAAATCACGTTCCGAGTCTTTACTGCGAGAGGGAAAGATATATGCCCCTTATGCATACCAGCGGTTTGGCAATCTTAACCGCCAAAGACATAAACGTTGATGTATCCTAGGTTGCCAAACAGCACAGTAAGTACTTAAAATGCTGTGAACAGACCTACAGTTTAAAAGTGACACTACCCAAGATTAGACTGTAATTCAGTGAAAGAATCTCTTCCTAAAACCTGCCTGAAATATTAAAGCTCACGATCCTTCCTTTGAAATCTTGCAGGAATGAAGTCTTGCGCAGAAAGGGGAAACTAAGCGAGATGAGGATACGTACTGTTGACATCAACACAATCTTCCACTCGCCAGGAAAGTACAGTCACACGTACCATCATCAGCTCCTTTGGATGAGAGCATCGGGCTGTCCAGACAAAGCCTGTTTGACAGCGATACCTTGTGCATCACACAACGGATCAGAAAGATTCCTTTTTCAAGCGTTAGAACAGTAAACGTAGCTCTATCCCATCCCAATCCCTGCCTCCGTACAAGGAGGCTTTTCTGAACATAGGAAGTTTATTTGCTTTGCCAAGCAACGATTAACACAACATACTGGAGTGTGAGACCTTCATTTCTCCTCCTGCCCTCTCTCCCTTCGCTCTGTCATGTTTCCATCTGCCAGTGCCTTAAGTCAATGATGTTCTGCCAACACTGCGCGGTGACTCCCTCAAAAAAAACCCACAAAAATTCTGCTCGCTCAGAAATACGTGTCCTTCAGAGAGCAAAACAGCACTTCTGCTTGAATTGTTGCCAGTTTTAAATGCCATACACATTAAATGCCACCTTATAATGTGAACCGTTTTCATGCAATCAGAAAAAACAATAAAGATAAAAATCAGAATCAAGGTCAGAAGGCCCCTCCAGAGATAGTCCCAGGCCTGCAGAAAGCAGGGGCAGCTACCAGCAGGTTGTGCTGGTTTGTGTCCAACTGGGTCTTGAATATCTCCAAGATGGAGACTCCACAGCATGCCTGGGCAACCCGTTTCACCGTGTGATCACCCCTGCAGGAAAATACTTACGTTTAAACAAATATCCAGTATTTCAGTTTGTGCACATTGCCTCTTGTCCTTCCCACTGTCTTGCCAATTTGGAAATCTTTAGCAGCTCTTCCAGTTTCAGCCAAATAGTTCTTGAACAGAGTAAGCCTCCCCCCCCGCCTAGACTTCCCACCATCACTGCAGGGATCAGGACCCGCCATGCAAAGCACGGTTCTCCCTGTGAAAAGCTCAAAATTACAGAGCTGGGCACAGCACAACAGGAAACTCACATATGTACATTCACGTAAAAAGAATAATTGGAGTGATTTTATCAGTTAGGGGTTGCCAACAACCACGATCAAGGCCAAGTAACAACTTGAACTGGCAAAAAGCCCACCTTGGCAAAGCACGGCTCCGCAGGCTCCCTCCGAGGGCGAGACTTGATAACAGAATGACCAACTTCTCTGCATCTGTGGGGCTCTCCGTCATTTTGGGCAGGAATCATAGCACCGGAGTACATATGCTGCTGAGGATGTGAGGTTAAAAGACTAGAGATTCAGATAGAAAAGTGGTGGGGAGGAGGCAGATTAGGAAAGAGCTGAGACTCTTATTACCTCTTTTAATCAGGTACCGTGAAAAAATACGCCTTTTCTAGCTAGTAGAGAAGGGTTTGGAGGAAGGGAAGTGATCTTCAGTTTAAAGGACCTTAAGACTGGAAAAGGCACCAAGTTCACGAGGGACACTGGAGAGAGCAGCAGAGGAGAGAAATGCCTGGGCTCCCTCCCAGCAGAACCGGTGAGAGTTTAGGAAGACACAGAATGGCAAAAAGTTGTAGAGCTCCTGGACCAAACTGGATTGAACTTCAGATTTATTTTACATTCCCATGTTGTTCAAAACGTGGCAGGACTGTAAGAGTAGGCAGAGCACAGACGGGATGCCTGGAGAAAAGCAAATCTCCCCGACGGGCTGTGTGAGCACAGCCAGGTAAGACGACCGAGAGCTTCACCACAGCCTGCCTTTTAACCTTCCCTTAGTGTAAACACGAGCTGCTCCTTCCATAACCAATGCGCCTGAATAACTCGGAGCTCACCTGTGCACTGAAGGCAATAATTGTCCATCCTTTCCCCAACACAAAAGAGTATTTTATCCTCCTGTCTCAAGGTTACTAAGTTAGCACCTGTGGATAGCTGCTCAACCCTTGGCAAGGCAAGGCAAGGCAACCAGGGCGCCCTTTAACAGGTCTAAGTCAGAGTGATCAGCAATGCACGGTAGTGCCATCCATCCAAAGAGCAGAAACAAAAAGCATCCCCTTAGAAGTCACAAAATTCTTAAATAATGACCATAAAGAAAATTATGCTGAACTCTAGCACATTCTAGTTGGTCTCAGTTACTAAGTGATTTGGGGTTCCTTTGCAGGTTTTATCTGAAGGATGTCCAAACATTTTTCTCCCCAATAATCAGATGATTGAGAACTCGCTACATGCTTCCACAGGCTGACGAAGCAGCAAAAGACCCCTTTTAAAACTTCAGACAAACATCCTTCACAGAAGATATCCATATTAAGTCAATGAGAAGCCATAAGTGTTCTCAGATGCCCAGTAACAAACCTCCCTTCCCTCGACCATATACTTAGGCAAGTGCTTTAAAGAAAATACAAAGAGGCTGCCAGTTCCAGTGAGCTGCATAGTAAGTTCTTGTCTATGAAAATAGTTCCTAAACCATAAAAATTTGTACATTCAGTGCCCTACAGAAGTTTGGTGCTTTTTTTGTGATCTTCAATTCAAGAAAAGCAGCTAATTTCCAACTTCAGAAGTTTCATCTATTTTGAAGACAATAAATATGCAGCAGATAAAGCAACGAAGAGGTGATTAGACATATTTAAACAAGAATAATACCTTGTCAGAAATAAATTACTGTCACAGAATTGTCATATCTAGCTTTACTTCTTTTGAAGAGGAGGAAAAAAAAAAAAGAAAAGCCATAGCAATTGAAGTGCTTTTACATACATTTTTTTGCGCGCCCCCCCACACCTTTTTTTTTTTTTTAAAGCAGCTTCTCACAAAGAGTATTTCTAGCAATCCAAAAGGTAGGAATGTTTCTCCCTACCTGCTACCATGACCTTAGCTGTCCGACTGATGATAGCTCCAATGCCTTCTAGAGATGCTTCACACTGGTAGACACCTTCATCCGGCTTGTGGTGCCTGGAGTGGACTATGTTTTGTATCAAGAGCGATCCATTGGCCAGCTGCTGCCTCCTTTCATCTACTGCCAGGTTTAAGAAGACCGCGTCTTTCTTCCATTTGATAACTGGGGCTCCTTGATCTGATTCTGCTACGCAGTTCAACAGCACGTTGCTTCCACGCATGGTGACAGCATCTGAAGGCTCAGTCAAGAACCTTAACGATGTAAAAGTCTTAATCTGTGAACCTGAAACAGCGAAACCATAAGAGACAAGGTGTAAATACTGGTTCCACATTTCTATGGAGGAAGAAACATAAGATAGTAGATACAGAAACTCAGTGTAAGGAGCTACCATACAACCCCCAGGGGCACCACAGATATGGTTGGCAAACACAAATTAAGCTGTTTCTCTGCAAATTGTTAACGCACACGCACAAAAAACTACCAAGCGTAAATTGTATTTTTGTCCCATCGCTATAAAAACAATGTGTAAATAGATCTCGTCTGTGTAAAACACGGAGATAAAGCAAAGCTAAAAATTTGTACAACTACACACACCCGCGTCAGAGATTAGCATAAAACCACCACACCTCTTCAGGTTTATCTGGAGAATTTATTTGCTTACAGGACCTACGCCGAGGTGCACCGAGATGCGTTTCAGTGTGACAAGCACAAAAACAGCGTTGGGCCGCGCTTTGTATGCTGTTAGCAAACAAGGGGGAGGAAAGCAAGCGAGCCTGCAGCCCCAGCCATCCACCAGGAACAGCGCCAAAAGCTTAAGCCCGGTGGATCACCTTCCACCTCTCCAGAACAATGTTCTCCTCACTACGAACGCTCTGGCCACTGCTCTCCAGTAGGCAGCAGGAGAAAAGAAGAAGCATGTCCTTTGTCTAGAGAAGAGGCAGGGAGGCGCTGAGAGCGCCGACTCCGCAAGCGGCACGCCATCCCTCCCACGGCACTGAGCCCCCCAGATTGCCACCCCCTGCAGCAACAGGGGACAGACTCTTCCACGCCACTCTGGCAACAGGACACCAACCAACTCTGCGCAGGTAAGAGATAAATCGGACTGTCCAGGCAGAGGGAGATGCTCTCAGAGCGGAGCTACAATATTGGGTCTGCTAAAGAGTAGAAAAGTCTTTAAAATGCTTCAGAACACGTGGATGCAGTTACGCTGAAGGGCACAGCTCGAAATAACATAAAGGGGTCCTTTTCTCCACTGCATCAAGCACCTTCCAGTAATTTCTAAACAGGCAAAGCACATACAATTTGTATTTTTAGACAACACAGTCTTCTCGAGTCCCAGTGACTACACTCGAGTGAGAAAGTACCAGAGCAGTTTCCAGGGCATCATTGTACAATCAGAGTTTCTGACACATCACGGACTTGCCTCTCGCCCCCTCCCCGGGGGCAGCACCTCTCAGGGCTTCCAGGTTTGGATCTAGACCTCTGGTTCCCAGAGAGGCTGCTCCCCGAACGCCGTGCCAGTGATAGCACCGCTGTTCTGCGCTCCAGCACGTGGGGAACTATTTTGGAAGAGCTGCATATGAATGCAAAAAATGGCTTTTTTTCTTCTTCATCAAATGAATCCTTTTACTTCATTAGAGCAAGTGAAAACAAAAACTTACATGATAAAGATCACAATAAAGAGCCACAAAACCTTTCAGTCTTAAGAAAAATATTCATTATTTCTACTTTGTACCTCAAACCAAGGATTTCTGTGCACGTATGTATAACAATGCATAAACAGCTACTCAGCATTTCTTTTCTAGAAATTAGTTTTATTGTCAAGCACTTTGTTCCACCTGTACACTAATGGAAGTGGCCAGGTACCAGATTTTCCTTCAAAGCATACAAACCAAAAAAGCTGTGGCTTCAAAAAAGTTAACAGAATTTAGCAAAGGACAACACAAGAGTTGGAAGCCTCAAGTTGCAGAGTATTTCAAGCACAGTAACGACAGCACCACAAGAACTCAGAATAAAATGTATTGACTAATAACATCAAGAAGAGCAGCCTAACAATCCGAGTTTGTTTTTCATCTATGTTAATGCTCTGATTTCAGTTACTGGAAGAAGCACATCAAAATCACGCCCAAAAGCTGCACGTCGGCACAAGGCACTTTTGCTATAGAACACGGGTAATACTACAGGAGTATATTTACAATGCATGAAGGAGTAGTTATTGTAAACATGCGTTACCTTCCCTTCTCCCAAAGGCAGCTGCGTTCTGTTTGTAAGTCACAGCTTCTTGTTGGACATTTTATTTATGTCACCAAGACTTATAACACAGTTTAACACAGCTGTTTATGACAGCATGTTAATGATTTTATGCTGCTATTATCACAAGTAAATAATCCACTTCTGCAGGAGAAATGGGGTTGCGACAGCTTCCAGTGCAGCAAATGCAGAAGTTACAGAAGTTAAACAAAGATTAACTTTCTTTTCATGCAATTACCCTTGCAGTTCACTTGCAATTTCAGCTATTCACATCCTTTGCAAAAGGCATATTTAACTTAAATTGCTTTACTACAAGGAACCTAACAGCTTGAATAACCTGGAAAGCTTTCTGAATGTGAGGAAAATTCAAATCTTCTTGGAAATATTATTCCTGAAGATAGAGGTAATGGTGACACCTTAAAAATGGAAGAAAAATGACCGTGTCTTTTCAGAAGAGATTACTTGGATAAGAATCTAACAGCCGTGTTTTTGTAGAATGTAGGTGCTGAAGGAAAAAAGGTAGAAAAGTACTTGAAAATCCCATTACTACCTATTTGCATAGCTCAGTTTTGAGAGCCCAGCTGCAATGTTACACCTGAAGTCGGAGCAGCCTGGAAAGCTTTCCCAGTTCCACATCCCCTTACTGCACCCTTGACTTCCACAGAATTTTCTCCTCAATTTCTACCTCAAGCAGCAAACGCTACACCCGATTCCTCTAGACCAGCGTATGAGAAGGAATACACTACATCTAAGACACAGACCTATTTCAGCACCTAAAAAAAATTAATTTCACAATATAACCCAGGATAAACAAACTCAGCCTTTGTTGAATTAAGGGAGAGAAATCTCTGACTTGATGCTACCAGACCCCAGCACACCCCCCACCCACCTTCTACATGCATAAAACTAAGGACTGTCACCTGAAGAAACAAAAGATCCGCATATAAAAATGAAGAAAAGTTTTAAACTTGCCACAAGAAACCAAACTCTGCTAGCACAGTGTAGGAAAGGCACATGGAACACGCTCGAACCAGGCTAACAGGAATTTCAGCTGCTGCAGAGGACAAGTAGCCAGAAGATACAGCCCGATTCCCAATACTGCTTCAGTTTGCCTCAAAAAACACAAAACAAAAAAAATGCTTACTTACTGTTTCTTATTACTGGGGGGTTCTTCCCAGGGGAATGTAATTTCCGAGGGAAGATTTCTGCATTCATTGTATATTCACTGAGGACAGCGCATACATACGTACACACACCCCGAAACAGAACTGAGCCGATGAAAGAATTCCTAAGACGTCGTAGAAAATACCCGAGTGCAATTTCTCCAGCTACTTTTCTTGAAGGTACATTTACTCTGAGGCTTAAGCCAGACTTAGAAAGCATTTCCTTGGATCACTCCTCTCCTATGTAGTACCTATCCTGTTTAAAAACATCAGGATTTCAGTTCATGCTCAAGCCCAAACCAAACACCACCTGTGCTAGTGCTACCCCAGGGCAAGCCAGCTGAGGAAGCGGGGCAGAGCAGCCCATACCTACACCACTCCTAGAGATCCTTCAGGGTCCCCGTGGCCAAAAATCCCCTTGCCCCAAGAACAAGACCAAACCAAAGCTCCAGCTTATGGAAGTCTTTCCTCCCAGGGCACCCACTGCAGCGTGCTTTCTCTTCCCGTATTTTGCAAACTCGGGAGTGCCACCTCCAAAGCACTCGGTGCCTTCACCTCGTGTTGGGGGAGCCCTGTCCGGAGTCACAACCAAGGAGGCAAGAGCAGCCTTTCGGTCTCCCATCTGTGTATCAGCCTTGCAAAGCAGAGCCCAGCCACCCGCCTCTCCAGCTACGTCCTGCACAGCTTTTCAAGAAGCTGGAAACACGAAGACGATGAAAATGTTCTTCAATATCCCTCCCAGTCCCTCGGCAGCTGCTTTGCCATTGTACATTACGGTGTCTCCTATCTGAAGCTACTGCAACCACAAGCTACTTGGCCATTTTCGTACGCACTCAGAAATGGACTCATTTTAAAACAGAGATGTTAAACCTACAATTTAATCCCTATTGCGACGGCTCAACTGGAAGAGAAGGCAAGGAGGAAACAAAAAAAGGTGGCAGCCAGGCAGAAGAAATAAACATGAAGAGCTCTTCTAAAACTTGCTGTAAAACATGCTCGTGTTTCCCATTCCCAGGTTCTGCTCTCAGTGGGAGCGGGTCTCCCCCTGTATCTGGCATTTTCGCTAACACCCTTAGTTTTTCATCAGCACTTACTTGCAGGCCCTCAGGACTCCAAGACATTAAACAGCTAAGAAAAGGCCACGGACATTAACAGTCACCAAATCGCGGAGAACGCCCTTACTTACCTCTACACTGAGCCCCGGGTTGGTGTTCCCTAGCAGAGTTTGCAGAAACTAACCTAGACCCATAGCGGTTAACCCTTCCTTCCACCACCTGCATCACAGCAAGGACATCCCTGCAGCTGCCTCGGGACACCCTGCCTGCTCCGGGACTCCCTCCCAGGCTTTTTGCCTCTCAGAGGCTTTAAAAGTCAGGACAAGAGAGGGAAGTGCCCTTACAGCTGCTTCAACCTTCTACACGCACGTTCACAGCCATCATTTAAGGGCCACCACTCTCACATTTGAGGACTTAGAGGATGTTAAGGGTCCTGCACACCTGAGGCTGCCAAAACCGCAGGGCCCCTTAGGGCTTCCCTCTGCCCACAGCGCGCACAGAACGACGACACACACAGATTTAGGAGATCCATGGCTTAACCACAAAACTTGAACAGAAGCGTTGTAAAGGTTAAATACCTCCTACACAAAGCTACCGTATCAGCTATTCCCAGCCAGCTATTCCCAGCACATCCGTGTCAAACAAGCCTGTAGCACTGCTTGGATATCTGAAGCTCCAAGGTCAAGGAGAGGGCCCTTGGCAATAGCCCATGCATCCTTTAGCCAAATAAAAGAGAAGAAAACTTGAGCTGAAAGACCCCATCCTCGGTGCCTCGCTGCTTTAGCGAGCGAGACATTACCCTATGCGATGACCTGCTTTGTGATACAGGAATAAAACTAATGGGCTTCTCAGCCTGACAGGTAACATCAGAGTAACTTCAAGGTTATCATTCTCCAGGCCACAGAAGAAATTAACATTTAAAAGATGATCTCTGATGTGCTGCTTAATCAGTCCCTTGCTTTGAATCCTCCACTTTCTGTTCCGGCTTTGTGAAATGTAATCTTCCAGGGTGGGCTTTTTCCCCTTCATGTTCTGCATCAGTTGCTTCCATTATAGAGAGGGAAGAGATGTCACAGTTGCAAAAGCATTTGACCGGGCCACCCCTGGAGCCTTCTTCTTTTTCAAATAAAGATTAAGAAATAAGACTTTTGCACACAGACCGTTTGAAATCCGTGAATGCAGAAATACCCCCCAGTCTAACTGAAATTTGGTAGCGGAGCACTGTAGCTGAACTAAGTCTATTACAATGAAGTGTATTTATGGACACTCAGAGTATACATTTTCTCAGAGGATTTTTTTTTTTCCTCTTCCCTTCATCTGCAGAGCCTGCATAAATTAGCTTAATGGCCAGGCTAATAAGCATTTATTTACATGCTTAGGTAATGCAGAATACACAGCAAAACTTGATACAGTTTTATCTGTCTGCCCAAAATACACTAATACGAAGCTTAATATATATTAAAAGAGGAGAACTCTTGTTTTAATGTTTTTATTATAACTTATGATGTGCCTTCTGGGGTGCTAAATATTTCATTACAGCTCTATGAAATTTTGAAAAATCTCGCCTCATGCCTGCATTCGATGTTCAGATGTCGAAATAAAAATTCCTGCTCCAAGAAACGTACAATGCAACACACGTGTGTGGTACACTGAAGCATTGTTCAATTTTAATGTAAAAATGAATATGTAGTTTTTATCAGGACTTTATCATGATGTTCCAAATGACTCAATTGTTGAGCTGTGCTATCACAGGATTTTGGGTTGTGTTGAGGTAAAAGCGCTTCTAACAACTACTCCATTATAACTCCTCCATATTCATGGAATCGTTACAAACACATGGCAACCGGCTGGCTGATTTTTACTTGAAAGCTTTAGTTCGATAAAAACAAGATGTTTAGGGGATTTATCACTAAGAGTAGTGCCTTCACACCACAGTACCCCACCGCTTATATCCAGAGTGCTCAAAACATCAGTTCCAAAGGACTTTTGCTGGGTACAATTGACAAGCAACACCTAGAAAAAGGGCTTTATCAGGGCCAAGTCCAAGAGCGCGGAGTAGATACTCGTGTGTCCCATGTGCAAGCCGCCCTTCTATTTTAAAAGCAGTCCCATAAAACAAAATTAACCCGTTATCAAACCAAACAAGCCGAGTTTCACACGTAGCTCTCCTTGCCAAAGAAAGGATGAACGACCCTCACGCAACACGTAGGTCTGCCACATCACCCGACACGCTCGGTGCTCAGGTTCAGTCAGGCTGCAGGTGTTAAACGAACTCTGATGGGATGAGAGCACGTGCGCACACACAGATGCTCCTGTCCGCCACCCCTCTGACTACTGAGGTCTCTACAAACACTTATTGATTAAACCCGTTTGACTCTTTTCCCAGCAAAGATATTTGGGATAGCCCGCCCATTGGGAGAACAGCTCGATAGGTGACCCCAGGCGATCTCTGACCGCGGCACGGCGCACGGGGCACTGCCTCCCCTCCTCCAGCCCCAGCCATGCGCTCCCGGGGCTTCCCTCGCTCCGGCTCCAGCACGCGGGGAGAACACAAGAGCCAGCTTGCCCTACTGACCCTCAAAAGAAAACCACTCTTGGCCAGAGCAGACTCCTCATAACTGAGCATCAAAACACAAGGCAGAAGGCGAGAGCACAACCATTGAAGAAAAAAAGACCGAGTCTTCTGGCAGCTGCCTGCTGTTAGCCTGGTTTGGGCAGAGAGGACGCGTTGGGTAGGCTGCATAAAACTGTTTCAACAAGTACCTACACGCACCCACAGTCCGCGCACCATGCTCATGCACCCAGTGAAACTCCGTCTACGGCAGCCTCTGGAGACAGAGCTCAGGGCCTCAGAGCCCAGACCATCTGATGCCAGGTGTAGGGAGGCTTGCCTTAAAACACTACGAGTCATTCTCATCCCCTACTATCAGCCAATTCAGTTTGGTGAATACAATCTAGTCTCCCCCACCAACAAGCCCTGCAGTACACGCTGCTGCTTCAAGCTTATAAACAATTTAAGCTACAAGTTCACGGGAACAAATTCAGAAGATCCAGTTATCCCTGGAACAAAGCGAGAGAATCATTTTGCTTTCTGCACAGCCAAGGGTATTTGGCTACATTTAAAAATATGGGTAGTATTTTGAGGACTGAGATTTGCTCACAGCAGCAAGATAGAGCATCTCTTCTGGTCCGAAGCCCTCCACAACTTCAGGCAGCAGCCCCTGCAGACCTCACTGCCTGTGCGAAACCCAAACAGAGCCTGGGGTTCTTCTTGGAGGTGACAGCAAATTGTATTTTCATTTTGAGCACCCAGAGAAGACGGCTGCCCGACTAATTGCACTGACTTGACAGTGCATTTTTTTTTTCCTATGTGCTTTTGTTTCAAATACTTTAATTACATTACCAGAAAATCATATTTGCTGGGTTTCCTCAGCTTCCCTCAAGATAACCGGTACCTGCACTTGCCAATTTGCACATATGAGTTCCACTAAGAAAGAAAGATACAGCACTGTATCTACCGACAGAAGCACAGCATCGTTGGCATTTCCCATATATTACACTTAACATACTTCTCAAGATTAAAGAACTGGAAAAGCATAGCCAACGTGCAAATTCCCAGAGAGTAACTGTTTTAAGGCATCTGAAAGTAGTATTACCAACTAAGCTGTTACTATAATTTTGAACAATCCCATTAAGTTTTCAAACAGGTCTCAGGAGAAGCCTCCAGCAGAGGGGATGCTGCTGCACATTCGTTTCCCCAAGGTACATCACACCACCACCATGTTGCTGGTTTCAGCGTTCTCCCCCGCAGATGCCTTCTGTCTTTCTGACAAAGAAATTACTTTTACAACCATTACACAGACATCCAAGACATAGCCGATTTCAGGTTTGCCTATCAGAAGCGGTCTGCGTTCCAAAAGAGTGTATTTGAGGAGCGAGCTGAGCGCGGCCCTACAGAACGGGGCTGGAACTCCATCCGGACAGCTACAGCACGCCAGCAGCTGCCTGCCAGCACCCCTCACATCCCAGAGACCTACACTGCAACAGCCTCGTTCAGTAAGTGATGGAAGAGATAGTCCTACACTGACTCTTCAAAGCTCCAGCCTCCTTCCGACAGCGTTTCCGTCTCCTGCATCCCATAGATGGGTTTCAAGGGAGGGGATTCTGCCCCTCTGCTCCGCTCTGGTGAGACCCCCCTGCAGCGCTGCCTCCAGCTCTGGGGTCCCCAGCACAGGAGGGACATGGACCTGCTGG
>JAVKKW010000055.1:2222084-2239502 GCA_034782655.1 Micrastur ruficollis
GGGGCTGGAGCACCTCTGCTGTGAGGACAGGCTGGGAGAGCTGGGGGTGTTCAGCCTGGAGAGGAGAAGGCTCCGGGAGACCTGAGAGCCCCTGCCAGCACCTAAAGGGGCCGACAAGAAAGCTGGAGAGGGGCTTTGTACAAGGGCCTGTGGCAACAGGACAAGGGGGAATGGCTTTAAACTGAAAGAGGGGAGATTTAGGTTGGATCTTAGGAAGAAATTCTTCACTGTGAGGGTGGCGAGGTGCTGGCAGAGGGTGCCCAGAGCAGCTGTGGGTGCCCCATCCCTGGCAGTGTCCAAGGCCAGGTTGGATGGGGCTTGGAGCAACCTGGTCTGGTGGAAGGTGTCCCTGCCCGTGGCAGGGGGTTGGAACTGGGTGGGATTTAAGGTGCCTTCCAACCCAAACCCTCCTGTGATTGTATGATTTCACACTCCAGACCAGCAGAAGAAAACTCAGAAGAGACACCTGGCTACAGATGTGGCACTAAATAAAGGAGAGCAAAGAGGAGAAGTAAGTTTGGGGTATATAACTGTAGAGGCAGAAAAAACAAAAATCAAATCACCTAAATTATTCAGTCATGTTATTATTAGATTAAGTCGCCTAGATTAAAAAAAATGCAGAGGGAAGGGGACAAGGGGATCAGGGCAGAGCAGTAAGCAACACCAAGCATGAGAAGGAAGAGAAAAATCCCCCCAGGGCAGCGGTGAAGGAACAAACAGCCGGGATAAAGAAAGGAAACAAACGAAGAGAAGAAAAAAAAAAAAAAAAATCAATCCAGCACTGAATCCAAGCCAAGCAGAAGAGGCTAAAAGGGGAGAGTTGAGCGGAATATAAACAAGAAAAGGCCCATGGATCTGGCCAGATGCAGGTTTTTACCAGTCATTGTGGAAAAAGTCAGACTGCGAGAAGGAGACATAAGCCAACAGAACAGACATTCCCCGCTTGGATGAAAGGGCAAAGGAGAGCAATAGCTGGAGAGGGCAAGGACGCGGAAAGGTATGTAAAGGAGAAAGAAAGATGTCAGGTGAGAAAAAGAATAAAGAGGAGCATGAAGAGATAATGAAGAGAGATACTGAGTTAAAATATCAAACGAACACATTAGTTACTGAAAAAGAAAATCCCTTGGAAGAGCTTTAAGCTAGAGAGACAGGCAGAAGGAGCAAAAACAAAGCCAGTATTTCAACAGTTTGGGTTTTTTTTTCCTGAAATGGTGATGCACTTAGGGAAAACAGATCCAAGGAAGAAACAAGAGTGAAGGGGATTAAAAAAAACCCCACAAACAAAAAACCGACTCCATGAATGAGAACTCTGTGCTAAATTTAAGACCATCATAGCTCAGCCCAGCCTATAGCACAAACACTGCTGCTCAAACACACATGGCAGTGCTCAGAATAAACCACTTCTGGGGAAGACAAAACATTTAGACAGGGGGTTTTTTGTTTTCATATTTGTTCATTTCTTAAATGCATTCCTCCTTCCTTGGAGGCCATTTAGTAATGCAATAAATTAATTTGTACTTTAGAGTGAACTCTTTAATCCTTTTTGTTCTCTCCCCTCCCCATCAAATGCATACTACTCAATTTGCATGCATTAGCATAATGAAACATTAATTACATAGTATTTTGGATAGGACAAGCATAGAGCTTCAATCAATCTCAATAACTCGCATCGGGAAGGTGAAAACCACGGCCCAAGCTTATCAGGACAATATAATAGACACAAACACATCAGCAGCGCCTGTTGCGGGTGTGATTTAAACCCAGCATCCGAAACCAAAAACACACTCAGAAAATTACAAAGAAAGTAATAAATATCAATTATGGTAATGATACACAGACAAATTGTTTTCTCCTGGTTTTGTGAGAAGCTAGAGCTGTGTTCACACTGAAGGACAAGCGGGACTGATCTGGCACACCCGACTCGGGGAGCGGGTTATCTCCTTCAACATATTGGGTGATATTGCTGCCAAAAATAACGCACCCGTACCCTCCAGCAGCAAACTCCAATGACTTTACAAAGACTGCTTCTAGTCTTCCGTTACCATCTCATCCGCAGCATCTTCAACATCCCAGACGCTACCGCCGTGCCTCGTGCTGTACGGTGCCCCTCTGCCAGGGCAGGTCCCATGGTACAGAGCAGCCACCCAGAGCCCCACAATCAAAAACCAAAAAACACTTCACAAGTGCGCCCGCATCTCCTTCTGCATACCCAAGACCCCCCAGGTGAGGAAACAGGAGGTCGGTCCCATCCTCCTCCCGTTACCGCGCACACAATCTCTTTATTACAATGTTCTCTCTATTCCCATTTACAAAACAAAGAGACAGTTTCTCGTTCAATCCTTGAAATTAAAATTCTCCCACTTTATTTAGTGAAAGGCTTCTGGGAACACCAGAATGGTGTTCATTAAGGAAACAAACTGCGGTGCTACAATAATGTATGTGAACATTAAAGAAACAAATGGGGACTTCACTGCAGATGTAGAGCCCTTCCCTCTTTGCACAATGGAAGCACACAGCAAAGCCAATGGACTGTGTGCCCTGAATGCATCATTTCAGCTTTTGAAAAACCCAAAAGAATTAAGATAAAAAAAGTCTAATCTGAGCATAATCTGAGTCATAAAACATCCAAGAGCAATCGAGACTGCTGTTGTGAGGGATAACCAATGAATATCAAACTGCTCCCATCACACTCCCTTAATGCATCAGCCTTCCCAGCAGAAAAAACCCACTCCATTTAGTTTCATAATAAATCAGTTTCCTTATTTTACTTTCTTTTAACTCCATGTCTGTCTCAACTACAGTAACAAAAATTGAGAGGCTAGACTAGATGACCTCCCAAGGTCCCTTCCAGCCTGAACTATTTTATGAGTTGGGGAAAAAAAAAACACAAAGAAAGCCAGCACCCCCTGAAGTCGAGGAAGAATCCAGACCTTGGAGGGGAAAAAAAAAGGCTTAAAAAAATCACTAGCTAGAAAATGAACCTCTTTTGGGAGTTTGTCACCTATCACAAGCCTCAGTACATTGGATTTGTCTCCAGTTGAGCACCTTCTAATTTAAGCATATCCCTACATCCCTTACTTTTATTTTTTCCATCAGCACTAGAGGCAGGATTTTTGTTTCACAGGATAAGTGTAACAACTAAAACTTGACTTCCACATGTTTTGGAAATTAAGCCTGATATACGACGGGTCAGGTTTTGACTTCAACATTAATTTACATCCACAAATTATCTGGACCAAAACGTAATTCAATATTATATTTTGAAGTCTGCATCATGATATGGAGAGCTTCTCCTGAAAACCACAGAGTCAGAGAACCAGCTTTTGTGGCAGATCAATATTCAGAAGTCATTCTGAAAGTCATAAAGATCCCACCAAATAGCGTTAAATGCCATTTTTAAGAGGCACCATACAGCCTAGGAGAGACCTCATCCAAGTAACATCCCAAGCTCTCAATATGGGTTTACTTGCAGGGTGTGCAGTTTTTAGTTGGGAATTGGCTTTTTGCCACCCGCATGCACTATTTCTCATCACACCTGTCCTTTAGGCAGAAATATCTTCAAAGCCCCTTGTTCTCTGCCAGCTACCAAATACCAATTAACTGAGCATTTCCTAACTAGGAGGAAGGAAAAAAAAAAGGAACAGAAAGTAAAAAAAAGAAAAAGGAATCAACTCAGCAAATTTTGTTCACCGAGCACAGGAAACCGCAGAACTCACCTGCCTCAGCTTCGGTGGCTGCGCAACGCAGCCCTCCAGCAAAGACCAACCTCACCTAAGACTGGGAAGGGGATAAGGCACCCCAAGGGCTCGTTCTGTGCTCCAGCAGCCACCTCTCTCCTTGTTAGTAGCGAGGTTTCAAGGAAAATAAGTTTCTGGGGGAAAAGATAAACCATTTCTGCCCAGGAACTGAAACACCTCGTGTGAGCCCTCTGCCATTCTCACTTCAAGATGCACTAGAACAGTGGATTCGCTTGTGCTGGGCTAGCCACGATATTTAACACTTGCGAAGTTTCTCATCACATTGTACGGAAGGATATAGCTTTTTATTAAGTGTTTTGTTCCTGTTCGCTCCCTGAACATGTGTTGTCTTTCAATGGTAGCAAAGAGGCTGAAGGGAACCCCCAGGTAAGGTTTACAGCTCCCTCTCCTCCTCGGTGAACGTGTCTCCTGCTGAACAGTCATAACTTGACTCAAGGGACATTTTCTCCTCCTTATTCTGCTCCGAGCTACTTGTCCTCCAAAGGACAAAAAGTCTCAGGTTCTCTTCAACCAAAATTTTTTACACTGTGCTTTACTCATCTCTTTTCCTCTTCCCAGCCCTCTTTGTAAAGGTGAAGACGCTCCCTCCAGGCTGCCACAACAGCCGAAGAACGCTCTCCTCAAACCCCTCAAGAGCCAGATCATTTTTCTGCCCCTTATCTAACCATGGCTGACAAAGGAATTGGACTGTACTCCCTGGGGTCCCCTCTGCCAAAGCGCTGAGTAAGCACTGAAGAAGCCCAGACACAGATAAAAAGCAAAGTCAAGGCACCACCAAGTATCCATACCAGCATCTGCCACCACACTTTGCGTAGGAACAAGTACACAAGGAGCCCTTCTGCCCCTCTCCTGCCCTCTCAGGCTGAGACCAGTGGCCCTTGGCCATGTAAGAAGCAGGACTTCTCGCACCCAGCTTCCCTGGCTACTTGCACAAAGATGCTCAATCGGAGCCCAAGCAGTTCAGTACCGATTGCGTTGATTTACGCCCAATTCCTACTGCAGGTCTGTTGAAGACAACACCCCACTGTCAAATCACCACAGAGTCACCCAAGACAGAGGGTCCTGTTGCCTTCAGGCAAGCTGGCCCAAGAACCGGTGTGCACTGAGGCTCAAAGTGCCTGGAAGGCGCGCGCCGAGTTCGCTGTGCAATTGTGGTTTAACCACAGACACCGTTTTCTTGTCTCACTAACCTGTTTCTGTAATGGCTAAACAGAGATAAATCTGTACCGCTCTTCGAGACCCTTGGACAGAACATTCTTCAGGGTCTTGCACAAGTTCACCTCCCACTCCGCTGAACGCGTGCTTTAAGAACAGTCAGGTTAAGAGGAACAGCACAGCACCCGTAGGAAGACAAGTCCTTCACCCATACAGCCACAACAGAACTACTACGCAACAAACTCAGCTTAATATATCTTCTCAGACTAGGAAAAGCTTACAAGTCGGAACACAAAACACAGCCACTCTTATTAAAACATTGTGCAATAGTAACTTCCACTCAGTTTTAAACATGGAGCAAATAAATCCAAAGACACCCTGACATCCTATTCCCAACCTGAGAAGTTTCCTCATGATAAACTTCATTTTAGAAGTTTGCCAGCTCCAAGGGAAAACAGAAGGCGCAGTCCGGCGTTATATTATTCACTTGAACGAGTTTCCAAATTGAAATCACTAAGATTGTAAATGTAGAGTTGTAACTACATGGGAATCCATTTGAAATAATTTCAGATCCGAATATTGCCATACGGTCCTGTTGATTTCAATGAAGAAAACCTACTCATGTGGATAATACTATGCAGATGGGGCAGTGGCTTTGGGGCCTTTTGCCAAGGCTGTGCCTGCTCTTGGCCACCCCTGCAGCTAAATGCCTTTCGACTGCAAGTATTTCGGGGCAGGGAAGGCTATATACCAGAAGTATTTACATTTCTTAACTAGGGACTCGGACTTACATCGTAGCCACATGCCTGACATGTTTCTGTATTTGAGGTCTGGGGAAAAAAAAAAAAATCAAAACTCAAGGCTGTGGCTGGGAGGGTTTGGATTTTTGTGTTAGGTAAAAAGCAGGATCAAAGGAAATACAAAACACATCAAGACTTGTAAACCGAAACCACACAAAAGAACAAAAAAAACAACCACTCACCCCAGCACAAGAACATACAGACACAAAACCTCGCGGACCTTGTTCCCAGAAACGTGCTGTGCCCAAGGCACCAGACCGAACGCACAGACCATGGAGGTGAAACCTGCACCAGGCTAGATGGTGCGTGTCCTCCAGGGAAAACGGGGAATTCCTAAACTGGCCCACAGGAAGCGTCGCAGTCCGAAAGAACGTCAAACAGTTTAAAAAGAAAGTATTTTTTCCCACATCCTGCTTCTGATCACTCCTTCCTTGACACGAGGAGGTTGGCTTGCACAAAAAGCATCCCTGACCCTACACAAAAGGATTTTCTCCGGCTCTACTACAGGTGAGTAAGGCTCTTTACTTACTTGAGTGATGTTACAAACTGCACTGTGGTTTAATAAGCTGGTGTTTAAGCACCTACCAACCAAACGTGCCAACTGCTTTATGGACTACAGCCAGTCTCCACCACCCCTCACCCAACCCATCCCCAACCTGCTTCTCCTCTTACTTCCTACTACAGCTTCTACGCATCTCTCTTGCCATTAAGGCTGTGCAATTGGTTTCTGCACCCTGTCTGCTTGTTCTGACAAATCCTGGCCCAGCTACAGAAAGCCACGTTGGCACATCCTACAGCAAACTCCCACAACCAGCCGGGACAAGACAGGTTTTATTTAACATTTCTCTTTGGTGCCTTCCAGCTCTCCACCTGAATTGAGCTGGGCAAAGGTTCAATTCACACAATTCCAGGAAAAAAAAAAAGAAAAAAATCCAAGCCCTGAGCTATACCAGAGGCAGGTAATAGGAGGAGGAAATGTTTGTCATCTTTTTCAGTCAAGTTGGGAAAAATGCAATTAGAAACTTAGACAGTGGGGGGGTGCAGCCCCAGATGTTGTTCCATAACCTTTGCCATCGGTAACAGCTTCTTTTAAATGCAAATTCTGGAATCGGCACAGGCTGGTACCCCGAGACCCCCGCAGCCAGCGACAGTGCCCCATTGTAGCCGGCGCCGTGCGAGCGCACAATACGGACCTTATTCCCTGAGCCTCCCACAGAAAGCGGGCTGCAGCGCTCCGCAGCTGAGCGAGAGCCACAAGTGTTACCCTGGCTGCCCTGAATACCAATAACATCTTCTCCCGGCTGTAAAGTTTCAAAAGTTTTCCGAAGCAATCTCTGTTTGAAAAGCAGCGTTGTTCGCCGTGAATTGCAGCGACTCCACCTTACAGCCCAGCCTCCGCAAACCACCGCGCTGGTACAGCTGGGGACAACGTCTTTCCGGGCTAAAATCACTAACGTGAGGATGCTGAGCTGAGAAGCAGCCACCAAGAGCAGAGCGTAAGCCTGCAACTTTTTAAATTACCTACTTCAGTTTACACTAACCATGGTAATTAATGAAATTAAAGCCCGCTGTAGTCTGCTTACTGTAGCTGCACACTTGAAACAACATCCCATTCTGCACATTGGTTTTGCATGTCTCACGGTACAACTCAATCATTAAAAACCTCCCTTTAAAGACAGGACACACCATCCTCCCACTAGACAGTCGGCTTTCCCCAGCAGGAAAACAGAAATCCATCCGCTGCCTGGATACTGGGGTAACACGCACTGCAGGTTCATTGAAACGCAAATGCTGAACAAGCTGTGCACATGGCATCTAGAAATCAACAATCTTCATAATCGTTAAGAAGTAGAAAAAGGCTTCACACTTATCAGAAGAACCAAAAAAAAAAATCAGATTAAAAGAGAAACTAGGTGAACCCAAGACTACTTAGCTCCCTGTGATCAGTAGATCAGGATGACTTCTAGTCCCCAGCGCTCCCTCCGCCAGGGCAGCGTAATGAATCATATGAAGTTGCTTTGAACTTGATTCACAAATAAAAAGCAAAACAACAAAAGAGGTTTAGACTTGTGCTTTTCTGAAATCACGGCACTAACGTGATTTCAGACACTATCATCATTTACTTCATTAAGTTACTAGTCCACCGGTATTCCTTCTCCTTTCTGCCACATAAACACGCCAGAAGCGCCACCGCCGAGCAGCAGGAGCAGAAGTCAGCGTCCACCCAACTGTAGCTCAGTCAGGCTCCCCTGCTTTGTTTTTCTTTTCTTCCCCCAGAATTAAAGGCAAAAAGCACAAATATTAAGCGCTGCATCAGCCTGTTCTTGAAGAACACCATCACTTTAAAAGCTCCATCTTTAATTAACAAATTTAAATATTACAATTTTTTTTCCTTTGGTTTGTAAGTTCCACAACAGGTTTCTCAAAGCCCAGTAACATTGCGGGCAAAGCCCTTGGAGACGCGGTTCCCCACATTCCTGGCCTGCTATATGTAAATAAAAGCATGCAAATACCGATGGTCTCTGGCCTCCTGTATAAAAGGGAAAGTGGGAGACATGAAATACAAGAACTTGAGGGTACTAGAACAGAAAGAACACATGAATAAGATCACTTGCTGGGGAAAGAATAAAGGTTAGGACTAAATGTTTTAATTTAAATTACAGGCACTTGTGTAGATAAACAGTATTTGGTAATTTCACTTAGGTACTAAAGGGGTTTTCACTCCCAAATGGCCCATTTCTACCAATTATGCCAATTAGAAAAAAAAGATGGAATAGAGGTGCTTCAGTTTCTTTCGGAACAAAGATAGCAAGAATGGAAAGCCATTTACATTAATAAGTATCCATCAAAGTACCCGACTGACAGGCAGCGTAATGGAGCGGTTACGGCACATATGGCCCCTAACCCGCTCCTCCGCGCACCCCACGGAAACCCACCGCGCAGGGCTCCTCTGCCACGGGACATAACTGCCCTTTCTGCGTTAAATACAGATGCAACCACATTAAACACCAAGAAGCATGAAAAGGATAGGTTTTTTTCCCCTGATTTGACCGTCTATAATAATTTCCAATTAGTATTTTGCCCTCGCTGTCTGAAGGGTAATCACTTCAAAGCCAGCAAATACATTATGCCTCATATTTTAACTTATTTAACAATTGGATCACAAAGAAATACCTGTGAAGAACAAATGTTTCTCTACAGCTAAGTAGAAGTATTCCCTAAAAATCCCAGTTCTGTAAACAAATTTCAGATAAGACTTCTTTAGAAATACAAACACTATCACTGTAATAATAAACAAAACTTTATTCCACTAACACTGTATCTCTTCCCAAGGTACCGTATTTTTAATTACATACAATCACTAGCAGCAAAGCACAGCCAGTGTCACTGGGGCAAGTGTCCCCTGGCCAGGTTTTCAAGCTGGCCATGCTTTCGCTGTGGCATGCAGTGACCATCGCCTGGGGTCGGACACCCAGCTGAGACACGATCCTTCATGGTGCTTGTGTTCTTCAGCCAGATTTTTATTTTTATTTTTATTTTAAAGCTCTGCCACGCAGTGTGCGCCTCTGAGCCCACAAAGGCTTTACCACACCTACCCTGAAGATCTCCTGGGAAAGAGGGACTTGAGATACTTTGGTAGAAGTAGGACGAGCTGGTGGTACACCAACAGGCATCGCATTAACGCGCGCATCACGAGTGCAGCTTAACCCAGAGCTGCCCAGTGCCACACCGAGTTACAAGGGCTGTGCGCAGTCTCCACAGAGACCACCAGAGCCTTGGGGACAAAGCAGCCAGAGCAGACCACCTGTGCGATGCCACCTCAAGGTGGCTTGTGGCATGGGGGAAGCCCCACAAAGTCTTGTCTGCCATAGGCAACTGGAAAGGAAGTTACCCAGCCTAGTTTCCTTCAGAACAGGATGCTCGCAGAAGATGGTATGGATGCCAAATCCTGTGGTAGACATTCCCGAAGCCACCACGGCACGGACGCAGCCCATTTGAGACCACAGCTTCAATCCAGAGTTGGTTCTGGCTCCCAAAAGCAGAGCTCCTGGCAAGGGAAAAGTTCCCTACTCCAGAAAAATGCCATGGAAATCATCAGATTAAGCTTGACTTCGTGAATTGGGTTTTTTTTAAGAGCATACATAATGATATAGCTTAAATATCTTTAAAAATTACAGCAATTCCTGTGCAAAGCTTCGTTGCATGCAACAAAACAAGTGGCTGCGTTCTCCAGTTTAATTGCTTCGTTTAAAAAAAAATAATAAAATCAGACCTCAGTTATGCTGCAAGAGTATTGTTTCCCAGGTCCCCTTCCAACCACCCACCTGATTACAGAGACAGAAAGGCGGCACAGGCAGCTTGCTAGCAGTCCAGGGTGCCATTCTTCAGTGACTAGTGGTATTTAGTTTTATTTTTACCTTTCAGCACATCAATATTTTTTCGGACTATTTCATGGCAGAGATCCCATCCTTTACAAACAGTTTAAAACGATGATCATTTGGAACATTCTCTTTTTTTGCCTCAATTTAACTTCTTAATAACCAAATCCAGTGTGGAGATGTGAATGCATATTCCAATGAATCAGATGAGAATTTAATCCATTCAGCCTTTGCATTTCTTCCTCTAAGTATGGGTTTTAGTCCTCCTATTTGTTCAAAATCTGACCTCACTTTTAATCAAAATCTCAGTTCAACACCTTTTCCTTTGTAAAGTCAGCTGCATTAACGAGCTAACTATCTTACTCAATGTGGATGCATCTTCTGGTTTTCCTCCCTACCCTAGTCTTTTCTGCATCATATTATATTGATTTCAGCTGTCATACAAAATGCTATAATAAAAATACTAGCTAGTGAAAGTATTTAAGTATTGATTTATCCTGCGAGTTTTTAAACTTTTTTTTTAATCAAGCACAAGCAACCAGCAGGAGTAGGATAGGCAACTGCAAGAAGGATACTTAACAACAACAAAATACTCTATTTTGACAGGTCCGCTTGTGTATTGATAGTCCTGTCTGCACCCAGCAAGCTCCAAACCTCCAGGAGCTACCAACCAGACCTCCCGGCAGCTGGTTTTTCAGGAGGGGCGATTACAGCAAGCCAACCAAGTCAGAGCCCATTTGGACATCAACCTTGGAGGAGCCGGATCAGGGAGTGCTTGCTCCCTGCTCCAGAAGATGGATCATCCATCTGTTCCTGCTCCAGCCTGGCTCTAGGGAATCTGTGGATGACACAACAAGCCTATCTCACCCTACATCACCCATTCCTCACACCTACCATCTGCTGAGCAGGACAGCCATTTGTAGCACACAGGTGATGAAGTGGCTGCTTGAAACAACGGCTAACTCAGGCTGGCTTTCAGGACACTTTGCAGTGAAACAAGGAACATTTTGTTCCATTTTAATAGTGTGTCAGAAAAAGAAAGTGTGTCTAGGTGCTATTTTTTCTTTCTTTCCTTCCTCTGCTACTACAAATGATAAATCTGCATATTTTCCAAGCAAAATGCACAGCATCGCCACTGCTATTGTAACGCAAGTGCATTCGCTGCACAGAAATGTGTTTTAAGTAGTAAAATATACCTAGTGACAACAAAATCTGCATATAGTATTTGAATGCAGGAGCAAAAGCAGTTTGAAGTTAAGCTTGAAACCACCACAACAATCTGTCACATTGGAAAATTCAGTTAGAAATGCCTGTAGTTATCAAGAAAAATCTCAGAAAACTCAAGGAAAATAATTCAGGAGAGTAGCTGTTGATCGTATCACAACATTTACACCACAAAAATGTTTACCATTCTGTTTGTTTTATGATTTAGCTTCAACTGGATATAAATATGCAGATGCATGTGTTCAATACAGTTCAGTCAGAGGCATGTTTTTACCACTTGAACAGCTGCAGTTTTAAATCTTCCCCAGTGCCATCACTGTAATCAAGCTAGATCCCAGGGGGTGAAGAGACATCGAGTTTTCCGCCTCATATGATTTGGGATGGGGACAATCCATGCTTTACAAACATTATGTTCCGAAATGCTCAGCTTTATTCACATTCCTCCATAAAAATGGTAATTCATACAGGTAGCATCCTTTTCCTCGCTGAATGATTCTTTTAATTTAAGGTTATTGAGATTTTCACAGCACCATCCCCGGGGATTTCAAGGTGCTGCTCGCTGTGGCCAACGGCGCAGCCCGCGCAGATGCGGGATGAGCCTGAGCACAGCGACAGCTTTCTGGTACCACTGCTGCTCTTCCTTACCCCAGCCAAGTCCCTGGCACACGCAGCGTGGGGTTTGTGCTTCCTTAAACATTATTTTCATGGCTCTACAAAAGCCTGCTTTGGCAGATGTCTCAAATCTTAAGCCCCAGGACATTTCTTTCCAAAACTTCAGATCCACATCTTGTTTTTCCGCATCGCTAATTTCCCCCCCAGCATTTAAGATACCTTAGAGCAAATAAGTCACCAATGTATTTTGTTCACAGCTCTGCTAGAGCCCACCTCTCCGATATTTGGATGTATAAGCACTGAGGAAAGATGTTAAGTAATATAGCAGTCTTGTCACTGCCAGGAACTTCCGTGAGTCAGAGCTTATATGTTTTTTTTAAAAGGACATGATATAGATCAGAAGGAATGGCCAGAGTCTGGGATTAGATATTTCACTGCTGGGTCCTTCGAATAGCCAGACAGTGAACTAAAAGCATGAGCCGCACCGTCATAAGATATTATCTAGCCAAAACCACTATCTGCCTTTGTACTAAATTCCATTTTAAAAACATTTAGAGCTGAAAACTTAAAATATATGGCAATTATATAGCAGCTATTAGTAATGCATGTTATACAGTTTTATGAAGTGTTAATAAACTCAATAATAAAAATATATTAATATGCAGTGAATTTTTAATTATGAAATGCAATTATAGGTCATTTGTTTGCTTTTAATCATGCTGAGTAATTGGCTCCCTTGCTTCCCACCGATGGATTTATCACTCTTTAGAGAAGTAGCTTTAACATGATATACGGCCAGTAGCATTTTAAACCTGTTTCACACTTACATGGACAACTGCAAAGGACACAGGGCAGTAGTGATTTGGGCTCACAGAGAAGGAAACCAGACCAGCTGGCAATACTTGACACCTACTTTACACCAGCAGAATTGAGTAGGCAGGGCAGGAGGGGAGAACCCAGCTCACAGCAGCTGGTACGATTCAGTGAGGCAACCTGTAGGACAGCGGGAAGGGAGAACCTGGGGCAGGATCTGCAAAGCATCCAGCAATTAGGGTCTGCAGCTGTCTAAAAAGACAAGCCACAATTTATAATGTTTAAGATCACTCAGGTGTTATAACCTGGAATACTTTGATATTATACTCAAAACCCTGAGCTCAAATAGGGAGATGGAATTTCACCGCTCGCAACAGGAACATTACAGGTTTCGGCTTCCACAGCGAGGTGAGAAACACAGTTTTTGGGGGCTGTGAAACCGGTGTGGCACAGAGAGCATGAATCTGCCTCTGAGACACCTCCGGGAGCCTGTGGATAACGAAGCATTCTGCCAAACGTATTGACCATTGAACCTCTGGATCTCTCTCACATTGCTTAAAGAAGAGGGATGTGAAAAATCTGAACCCACGGGCCCTAGGACAGACAGAAGATGACGGATGAGAGAAATCTCTCGGGTAGGAACAGCAAATGAAGTGCCAGAAGTGGTCACTTAAAGGAGTTGTCAAGCGAAACAATTCTTCAGATCTTTTAAGCAAAATGTTTTTAAATTGCAGCTTGAACACATCAGGGGCTCAGCAGGTCACCAGCCCACCGAACACCTGCCAAGCCAGCCGACCATGGTCACCTACACCAGGGCCTTTAGGCAGGACTAATTAAGAGGTCCACTTAAGTAAATAGGTAGATCAATGACAAAGCATGAAGTCAATCCTTGCTCTGGGCTTCTGTGAAAGCCACCCCAGATACAGAATGAGATGGCAGCTGTCCTGGAGCACAAGTATCTCTCTTGTGTACTTGCAGGTGCAAATCGCACACTTCCCAAGCGACTGCCAAAAAGGCACCAGACACCACCCTTATCCCGCATGGAAAGGGCACCATCTCCAGCTAGCAGAATTGTAACACCTTTCTTCTCTAAGGAATTACCACCAAATGAAGTACAGAGTGGAACGTCACCAGGATACCCTGAAGAACAGGGCATGCCGCTTAACTGGAAGAGGAACAAAGTGTGGGAATTTATAACTCAGATGTTTTTATTGACCAAGTTTGTCAGCTTTTAGCTTCGAAAGAAGAAACTGGTCAAGAATAACTTTAAAAAATAACCACAATATAAACATCAAAAAAAGTTTGAATTCAAACTTGAGGCAGGACCCCAACCTTTTTTTCCCTGACCTACACGTACAGCATAGCAAGCATTTGAGGTCTGGACCTCCACAATCCCAGTGCCCGAGGTGCTGCTCCGAGGCTTGTATTTGCTGGGAAAATAGAGCAGTAAATGCACATTGTGATCTTTTAAAGATGTGTAACATATTGCAATTCACACATAACCCTTCTACAGGAACCTGTACGCTCAGCATTTCTGCAAAATGCAGCTTTAGTACCCCTAAAGGCAAACAAAAAGCAGGCTGCTTCGAAACAACGCAATTTCAAAGCACCCTTTAGTTTTAAAAAAGGAATAGTTCTCTATTCCAGGGCTACAGCCTTAACATTAATTCCCTATTACCAGTGCCAGAGAATTTGTTGTGGGGTGGGGGTTTTTTTTGCACTATATTATGTAAGACTGACTGAATAAATATATAGTTCTTAAATAGCCATTAGTTCTCTTAATTAAATGCAGTGAAAATACATGGTTTGCTAAGGCAACAAGTGTCAAAGTAAGCCCACGTAACGTTGTGTTAAGGGTATGTAAAACACACCAAATGCTACACATCCTAGAGGACAAGTGTTACAGAAAGCTGACTTTGCTAGAAGGAGAGAATTTCTTCATAATTAGAGATGCTGAAAACTCCTGCAGCCTGCTGAGTGACAAGCCCATTTCTTACTAACCAGGTTATTATTCAACAGTCAAATCCCGTAGTAAAATGCCAGTCAGATTCATCTGTCCTCAGAATAATTTCTCTCTCTGTACTGTAACTTTCCCCAGAATATCAAACTCCACTTGCATTGCACCACACCTGAATAACCGAGTAGTTTGGCAAGTGCCAGGTTTGAGCTCAGAATGAAGTGGAAGCGATGGTTACAGTGGTGGCGGCAGCAGGGATTTTTGTAAGCAATACTACTTAGAGCAACAAAGCTATCCGTCAGAAACACCAACACAGCAAAGCCAGATATGACACAGGAGGAATAAGCCCTTACCACCTTCGTCTTGATACCAAAAACCTTCTCCCCAGAGAAGCAGGGTTGGGACCAGCACCCCCTTTTCTCACCAGTAGGCAATCAAAGCTTCAATACCCAAAACACCAGCTGGGGATGCTTCTGTCTTGGGTGCCCGACTGTGAGCAGAGGACCTTTCCCTTGCGTAGTTAAGCCTGTGGCTTTTGCTTAGGCTAGGCTAGCTCTAAAGGCAGCCCCACGTCCCAGCAGGTATCACTGCAGCCCAGGGACATGTGCCACTGTCACTTCCTCAGGCTCTTGGGGGGGCTCAGCCCAAACCCTTCTTTGTTCCTGGCTGTCATCTACCCACCTGATTGCTGTAATCCCCCTCCATAGCCTCAGGGAGAGGAGCCATCCTTCCTCACATGACTGTCAACAGCAAAACTACTGAAAAATGCATAGGAAAGATAAAGCACTGGGAAACAAATAACTAGCAGGTAGTACAACTGCAACCCCATACCAACAACCCAGCTCTTCAGGGGGAAGAAGGGAGAAGGATGCAGGAGCATCCCTAACAGGAAAAAAAAAAGCCACCAGAAAAACAAAAAAGCACAATACAAAAACATCAGAAAAAGAAATCGCACAAGCAGATGTGTAACGGCATGGTAGTGGCCACAGAAACAGCTATGAAAATCCACGTTGTCTCCATGGGCCCCTCTTTGTTTTGTCATGAAATGCAGACACACCTAGCCCAAAAGACAGACTACAAGTTTGATCTTTAAAAAGAAAGAGAGACCCTCGAAACTGGTCCTACTGAGGTTAACATTATCTGTTCAACGCTTACAACAATTTATATGGAATCTCATATTTTCAATATAAAACCGTATTTTGTTTCGAGTTCTTAAAACAAATCTTTATCGACTGGTAGAAAGTAAGTAGGCTTCCAGGACCATCCCATCTGAGCCAATCATCCACGATAAACACTCCAAAACAAAGCAGAAGCCTTCACACACAGATCACAAGTTAGCTTCCCATTGTTTGGCTGCTAATTCCAAAGAGAAAGGAAGCTATTGTCTCTCTGGAATTAACCCTACAGGCTGCAGCTTCCCAGGAATGCCAAGGAGGTGCCACCCTGCCCCACCTGGGGATGCAGCATCACCTGGGGCAGGCAGGAGCCACTGTACTTGCCAAAACTCTCCTGGAAGGAGCCAGTTTCTTCCCTTTTAAGAAACAAGATTTAGATTAGATATTAGGAAGAAATTTTTTTACCGTGAGGGCGGCGAGGTGCTGGCACAGGTTGCCCAGAGCAGCTGTGGGTGCCCCATCCCTGGCAGTGCCCAAGGCCAGGCTGGACGGGGCTGGGAGCAACCTGGGCTGGTGGAAGGTGTCCCTGCCCGTAGCAGGGGGCTGCACTGGGTGGGATTTAAAGTCCCTCCCAACCCAAACCTTTCTGTGATTACCCCTCTTGCTCATGAGCCAGTCACCACCAGGAACAAGGCGAAGCAGATGCAACTCTTGAAGAGGCAGCAGGGACAAGAGTGGATTTTACCTCAATTAGCAGCTGATCAACACAGTTGAAAGGTACCCAACACCTCAAAACTGGGTGTTCATCACATACAGAGGAGGGCTGGGATAGGAGTTTAGCAAAAGTCTAAAAGCTGGAATCAATCTGAACGCCAGTTTAAGTGCACAAGCTGCAATAGCTCCTTACAGACTGTTTGTTCTGTCCTTGAAGCACCAAATTTGCTCACTCTGCAAGTTTACCAGAAATAAGCACAATATTGGTCATCACGCCCAAGTGGAACTGACCTACAGAATTTCACAAGAGCTAAACTAACAGGATTTCACTTAAGTTACTCAAAAAGCAGTTTTTAATAGAAATCGAGCACCTCTCCATAGGCTGGGGAAAGCTGCTGTTACTTATTTTGGAAGCGATGCTTAAATTCTGTAGAATGGTCCTGTGTATCTATAGGACAGCTCTTATTCCCAGGACACCACCACAGAGCTTCACCATCGGAAAAAGAGCAATAAAAAAAAAAAGCAACTCTCAACTATCAGTACCTCATCAGACAAACCTCTTCCTAAGAGCCAACTGTCTCAGCCTGCCTTAGCTGCTCCATGGATAGTGTCTTTGGGGTTACAAAGCCCAGCTCACTTCTTTCCTGCACCAGCCCTCCCAATGCACCCACACGCATCCCCACCAAGCTATCAGATAGGTCACATTGGAAAAGACCTTTAAGATCATCAAGTCCAACCATTAACCCAGCACTGCCAAGGCCACCACTAAACCATGGCCCTAAGTGCCACATCTATGTGGTTTTTACACACCCCCAGGGCTGGTGACCCCACCACCTCCCTGGGCAGCCTGTGCCAGTGCCTGACAGCCCTTTCCATGAAGACATTTTTCCT
>JAVKKW010000055.1:2241206-2266487 GCA_034782655.1 Micrastur ruficollis
GTCCAAGGCCAGGCTGGACGGGGCTGGGAGCAACCTGGTCTGGTGGAAGGTGTCCCTGCCCGTGGCAGGGGGTTGGAACTGGATGGGATTTAAGGTCCCTTCCAACCCAAACCATTCTGTGATTTACTCATTTTGAATAACACAGATAAAATTTGGCTCAAATAAACAAAACGAGCAGCCTGTCTTGCAGTCCTCATTGATGCAGCAGGGCCAGCGAGACATGGACTGCATTTAAATAAAAAAAAGTTTTTGATTTACCTAATCAATATTCACTTTCTATTTTCAAAATCATAGCTCAAGGAAATGAATATGAAATTTTTTGTCATTAACACTTGAAACAGACATACCGCCTGCATCTCCAGGAGCTTTCCAGACGAGTTCTTATTTATCTCCGATGATAATACTTTAACCATTACTTTACATGGGAAATAGCATCTTTTAGCTGGCTCATCCCTTTCTCCTGAGCATCAAATCGACCCCTACAAAGTGGACAAGTTTGCATAACCAGTGCCAAGGAACCTTGCTTTACTAGTCTTGACTAATGTCAGACAAAATGTCAGAGACTCCAGAACTGCTCTTGGCAACGCACAAGATGGAAACAGTCCAAATTCAAGCAGCAGAAAAGGCTGCACAATCGCTGCACAAAGGAACTGATGTATTGCATATTGAATTGTGTCAATGATTACATATAATTGTATCATTACCTAGAGTGAAATTAATGGAAGTTACTATTCAGGAAAATAAGAAAGAAATTAGCTTTGAAGTAGTATAATGAAAGATTTAAGTTAAGGAAGAAATCAGTCACATTTTTTAAATTACTGGTTATAGTGCCACCAAACACACACCATCCAAACCCTGTTTGTCACTTCAACATGAAGACTTTTTCTCTCCTTCAAACCACAGTGTTATTCTACAAGTCAAGCATGAATAACTGCCTTTACCCCAATTCTCAAATATATAGGCACACACAAATGAATTTGCAGGTGAATGAAAAACTATTGTCAGATCCATGAGAAAAGACAGCATTTAGAGAATCTTTTACAGGAGAAATTCTATTCAAATTCTAGTCAAGCATCACATAGCAAAGGGAATTGCATCACTGAGTACTCAACTGAAGCCAAAGCCGTCTCTCACAGATCAAAGCCGTTCAGTAATTGGTCAACAGTTGTTTGCAATGCATATTCAAAGAAAAACCCGTTACTGTTAAGGAAATCAGGTTTACAATTTACAACTTGACATCATTATCACAGAACAGGTCCCAGCTTCCTTGCTGGAATGATGAGACTTATTTATGGTTCTTTGAAATATGTTTGAACAAGTCACAACAAACAATTTCATTACAACTAAATTCATGCTCTTGCACTATTCCTGCTAGATAAGCTGAGGTTCAAGACACCCCTATTCAAAAGCCTGTGTAAACATAAACAGCTCTACTTAGTACTTAATAATTGCACATTAGCGGTATTTACAAAGCTGAAAGCATCCATCTGAAAGCCAGTTACAACTTTCAAAGCCCTCAAGGCAAAACTAGCTGAAAGCACAGGTAGTAAACTCCAGCCTAAGTAGAAGGGGGGGGTCAAAAATAAAAAATGGACTACATACAGCTTCACTTACTGCCATTCTTGCGGGGCTGGTGAAAGAGACCATCAGCTCTGCAGGGCAGGTGCGAGCTGCATCCCCCTGCGCGATGGTTAATCACGTTACGGAACATGTTGGCATTGAGGGCTCCGACTCTCCTCCCGCTCAGCCAGGTAGGGCTGCTTGCCTTTGGCCTCCCCACAGCAGCAAAGCTGGATCAGCAGTTCCACCAGAACTCCTGGGTCTGGCTTTTAAATATAATAAAACAATGGGAACTCATCTGAAAGCCTTCCAAGGCACTTCACACTGAGCCAGCTGGAGCTGGCCCTAAGAGCTGTGCACAGACTTCAAAAGGTGCCTGATTGATTTCTAGAAATAATAGGGCAAGCTAGACTCACCACTGCTTTATTCAAGGACAACCTCCTAGATGAGCAGTAAGGTTTAAGCATCTTATATACTGCCAACAGAACTCAACTATTTCATAACCCGTTACTGCAAACGGCCAAAAAAAAAGGTATCTTCCCCAAAATTGATGCAAAACTTAGGAAGCACTTGCTAAGCTTTTTACATCTTTCTGACATTACTTTTATTTCGCCTGAATTGCCATACTCCGCAGTTTTTGATCGCGGTAAAAAAACCTGCACATCTGTCACCCGATTTTGATGTGAATCCATAAGTCAGCTCCTGTCTGAAGCTTTTACTGAGCCTGAAGAAGAATCAGGCGTACCCAGTTTACAACATAATTGAGTTTGTTATATGCTTGGTCACCGAACTAGGTAGATTCTTGTATTTGATATTAGTGCAAATATGTGCAGAGTCATACCCTTTTGAACCTCTACAGTCAAAAGAATAAAAAGACCAGCCATTTATTGTAGACAGCACTTCTAAAAACTGCACTGAAGCGAGATGTATCTAGCTGGAAAACATTGTTTTTCTTGGGTTAGTAACCATTTGAAAAGACAGTTTTAATAGCCAAAACCCTAACATACGTGATATTGTATCAAAACGTTGTTCATCTGGTGCAGAAGTTCGAAGATGCAGAAGTCAGCTGCAGTCTCACTGCGCTGGGATTTCTCTCTCAATTCTGGTCCTTCGGGAGCAGATGGAAAACACCCATATTAGCATTCCGGCTTGCGCTCAACAGCACTCTTCAGAGCTCCTTGCATCTCGGACCTATTGTGCTCGATCCACATGGTGGAGCAGTCTTCAAGCACGTAAACTGGATCCCTTCCAGCTGAAGCTAAACCTGAAGCTCTGCTGCAAGCATCCCACAGGCATGGGGCCCCTGGGATCAGACTACAGCTACTTGATGGAAAGCCTCCCAAATGCAGGTAGCACGGACACCAGAGCCTCTCCGCCAGCTGTCTGGCTTCGGTGCTGCTCAACCCGCTCACACGGACACAGATATTGTCATACTCTTCCATTATCACCCAGTTTTCCAAGCATCTGTTTTCCAGCATCATCTAGGAGGAGAGCAGGGTTAATGCAGAAAACAATCAAAATACTGTTCAGAACTCAGCAAGTGCCTAACTGGGATCCAGTTTGATTTCTGGAGAAGTATTTGGCTGAACACTGATGGCACAGCTCGTCATAAACGGGGAAGGAGGAAACTGCAGAAGTGGACTCAAGACGTTAATTCTCTCCGATTCCAACACATTTTCAAATGGGGGAACAAATCAAAGTGTTATTAAATAATTCTGATAATCCTTCAAAAGCAGGACTCCAATTGCTAGAACACACCTTCTCTCTTCCTGCATTCCCATAAATAATATTCTTTCATGGGAAATTGTGCTGTACTAAGGTAAAACTAATATTTTTAAAGTTTTATCCCTGGTAGGATACAAAACTTCTCCGCTGACCCTAGATTCTTGGGTCTGTATTGATTTTTCAATTAAAAATTTATCAGGACCAGAGGAAGTAATAAAGCAGCCAAAATCACTATGGGAGACCCAGAGATGAAAAAAATAAGGTTGTTTCAGAGACCGTGACGAGCTCGAGCTAGCAAAAGCAGTTGATGCATGCAATATCTAAATACTGGCAACAAAACTGGTCTACCACAAAGAGAACAAGAACGAAAGAAAAAGGAGGAGGAAGCAAAAGACAATCAATGGAGTTAGATTTACAGTGAAAAGGTTAATTAAATCTTTTGCTGACTTTTACTTTGGAAGTCACTTTTCTTCATGTAAATACATAAAGTGCCCTTCTCTGAGGCTCCAGTCTCAAAAATACTTGGTGCATACAAAACCGCCCCACAATAAATCACCACTTCACTTTCTGAAAGGGAAAGTGGTACGACTGTATAGCAGTTGACCTGCAAATAAATCTTACTACCCCGACATGTCCCTTTCTGTCTGGCACTGTAACTACTGGAGGCATTTCCTTCCTTTAAACAACAACAGAAATCTTGGAACATAGGATTATGGCTATCAGAAAGGATCTGTGCAGACCTGCACACAAATCTGTTCAGATAGAGCAGCCAAGTCACTTCTCCAAAGCTTAAAGAACAATTCTATAAACCGAACAGTGAACTTGCACAGCACCATCTTCAAAGGTCAAGAGCAACATGACAGGAGCAGTATTTTCCCTTACCCCCCTTTCAGCCAAGCCTCACCACCCTTACTATGCCTCTAAGTGATGGAAAACAAAAGATTTACGTTGCCCCAGAATGGTGTTCACAGAAAACACGACGGCAGAGCAACCGGGGGATGGAAATCCACACAACCATCATCAGCACCCCTGGAAGCCCAAGATGTACAGAAGCGGGTCATCCCATTTCAGTGAAATCAGAACATCAAGAACAAAAAAACCCACCACCCCGAGCCCAGCCTCTGCTTTGTTTTGACTGCATCTTCAGTAACAGATCAACTTTTAACACTGTTCTTGGTTTATGTATTTTGAAAATCACAGAGTCCACCTGCTACTAGAATAATTGCACATGATGGACCCGGACGACGTGCGGGGCGGGAGGAGGGAAAGAAAAAGGGGAAAATTACTGTACTTTTTTCCCCTAAACAACATGCTAACATTCATAGATTCTCGCATGCTTGAATAGGAACCTCTCATGTGTAAAATCAAAACTGAGGGCTGCAGTTTCTTTGCAGAGCTGATCTCTCCTCTTGCCAGACACAGGCAAACACGTAAGGCTAGCCAAACAGCATCGCAAGCTGCTGGGTTCAGCCTCCGAACGGATCACAACAGCTTCATCTTCCAAACGGGCAGCCATCACACCCTGCCAGCTATCGAGAAGATATTTAATCGTTACTGGAAAACCACAAAGTCAGCAGTGCAGAAATGGCTGAGCTGGGCTCACGGCTCCCTCCTGCTGATGCTTCTCCTACAAGGGTGGGGAGGAAGCAAGCGCCACACTCCTCCCTTGCTGATAAGCTGTATGTCTCTACTGGATATTTAAACCCTGCCACCACTCAAGAAGAGGGGCCAAGGAAAGTCATCTCTACAACACGTTCCAAGGAGGATGAAGTGTTGGGCAAAGAGAAAAAAAAAAAACCCAGATGCCACAACCCCCAATAACACCAGCTCCCCCCCCCAAGCGCAGGCAGGGAGCGGGCTCAAGCATCCCCTCCACCTCACCTGCCAGGCACGCACCGATGTGCCATGTGTGCTTCCCGCAGGGACAACCGTGTGACAGCCGTGAAATACACGATTACACAATATCAGTGTCCAGCATCTGTTGCCTTCACATTGTTTTTCCCCCCGCCATAGGCTAAGGAAGGAGAAAAAGCTTCCCAAAGGGCTCCAGATACAAAAATACAGTTTTATCAAACAAAAATGCTGCATTTGTAGCTGGCCTGTCTCCTCTTGATATATGCAGCTCAGACCCCCAGGGTGTAAAGACCTACAACTTGGGGGTGAGGTGAAGGAAAAGTGGTATTTTGGGTCAGCCTTGAAGCAGAATATAAATCTACAGATACTAAGGTAACCATTTCTGACCTCAGGTCTGGAAAAGCACTCAAAAAGCTGAATTTCTCTCACGCCGGTTACTGACAATTATTACCTGCAGAGGCAAGAAGTGCCAAAGCACTGCCCAAACCTTCCCCGCACACACACACGGAGCGAGCACGGACCAGAGTCACAGGGTAACTCACACATGGGCTGTCGGTCATGACTTCCACTGACTGTGCTTACTGCTCATACCTGTGCTCGCACAAGGAATTGTTGTAGAACTGGCACGAGACAACAGCTCAGTCTTCAAAATAATTTTTTTCATGTTTCTTTGGGTAAGCCTGTGCAGCGGAGGAGGGAAATCTGAGATTTTTCCCTAACATTGCAAGAAAACCACTTAATATTACCTATAGCAACTGTTAAGTTATTCTACTTATAGGGTAAGAAAATAAAACTTTGTGTTTCCAGTCCTTCCTCCCTTTCTCTCCATTAAGAACTTTCTCCCTCTTTAAATACCCTGCTTAAAGAAATAAATGCTGGGACATATACCTAAATAATGCCACTGTAAAGACAAGCAGCATTCAGAACAAAAAAAACACCAACCTATAGACCTTTTAATTATTTTTTTTTTTTAAAAAACAATAGAAGAGAAGCTCAGAAATCATCCTTAGCATATTTCATGGAACAAAGACAATCAGCTCATCAGAAGAAATCAAGAGGAACCAGAGATATGATGTTTTTCCATATACGTCCTATTGTAATTGGCCACAGACACGGTCACTCAGTTCGGGTGACTGGCACCAAAGACTACTATTCAAGGGCCTACGATCAGAAAGATGCAGTGAAAAGGGTCAATTGTCTTAAACCTTGTTTTACAAAAGCCTCAAACAGGCCAAAATACGCAATTTTTCATAAAAAGAAACAGCAATATGCGACTCCGGGTCTCCTGGATTAACAAGAAATATAAAATAATGCTGAAACGTGGATATTAGTTTTTCCCAAAACTTCTTGCTGCCTTTTAATGCTCTGTTTGCATAGATGCCCTTTAAAATGTAAAATTCTTTGTGCAAAAGTCATTAAGAAAATTCCGAGTCAAACCCGACTGATTCAGCTTTATGAGCAAAGTAATAAACACATCATTAACACACAACAACAACTACAAATCCCAAATCAGCAGGTGCCCATCGCATACAGCAGATGAAATTCAATTTAACCTTGTCTCTTCTTGTCCCCATTTCTTTTTATCTAGGTTTTTTGATTTGGATTTCTTTTTTTTTTTCAGGATCACAAAAAGCAGGAGAGTCTCAGCTGGTGTAAATTAGCATAGTTGAAGTCTTATACCTAAGACTTCAGAATTATGCAAATATTTACCATCTGCAGATCTGGACCCAATCTCTCAGAAAAAATAAAGGCAAAATTGTCTCATCGTGTCTGCTATCTAAATGTAAAGCTTAGTGCTTCCAAAGATCAGAGAAAATTTACAGTGAATTAGAGTGTTTTTAAAAGATCCTTTAACTTCTAGTAGCATCTCTTAAACTGGCATCATCATCTTTGCCACTTTTTCCATCTACGCAGCTTGTCCTCCTTCTACAAACCTCACTCCGCCAGCCAGAATCTGAATAATTTATTTGCTGAACTTTCCAAAGCAAGACCAAAAAAAAAAGATATAAGAAGGTTTCTGCTCAGTAAATTTTATTTGAGCTTTAAATTAAAGAGGAGGAAATAAGGCGTTTCTCCATGAAAGCACTCGAGAGCCAACATTTCTATGCCCTTTTCTAATAAAAGCGCACATTTCTCCAAGTCGCATTGTTTGAGCTGAAGTGGTCCCCATTGTTTCCTCCCCAGCTCTAGGGAGGGCTCCTGACAGATGACCCACGCAGGGCAGGGCTCCCTGCTTTGTCTCCCAACCTCCTTATCACCCTTAATTTCTCCTGAAAAGGGGCAATCTGCTTGGCCTACAGCCTCTTCCCGGGAGCAGCAGTTGGTAAGCCAGGGGTCTCCTCATACCCCTTGGCTTTTATGCAGAGCATGTCCGCGTCCCAATTATCCCAGGAGAAGTTCTGCATAAATTAGTTGATATTGTTACTAAAGCTGTCAGGAATAAATTGTTCTTATTTGCCACAACTGTCAAGCGGAGGGAGGGGGCTCGGAGATGAGCTTTGACACGTCAGTGCTGCTCAAAGGCAGAGATGCAAATGCTACCTCCTGCCAGGGCGTTGTCCTGACGGCTCCTACCCATGCTTGGTAGATAATGATAAAACACACATACCCGCAGCTGCCTCAGAGACTGCCGATATCTAGCAGAAGCATCCTCTGGAACAGGAATTTTAAAAAAAAAAATCATAATAGAGAAATCCAGCATCAGGACCGAGCTGTAAATAACCATTTCTAGGCTCAAGACTTGCGCGTCTAAGCGGAGTTTTGAGCCATATGCCCGTGGCTTTAACACAGGTTTGCATTTTCCATGGGTGAGTGTAGGGTTCAGTCTTGATGCTAGTTTAAAAAAAGGAGGAATCTGAAAAAAGAAACAAAACCCAGCTAACACATTTACTTAAATATTTGGTACTTAATTTGCTGAGACCTTACGCTTGCGTAACAAGCCCTAGCCAAAGTACGTGTCAAGTAGATGCAAAATGGCAGCCAAAATCCATCGTTCAGTCTTGTGGGAGACAGCTTTCAGGGGGACGGGAAAGAATTCAGACCATCACTGGGTGCACTCATAGCTCAGATGAGCACCTTTCAACTTGTTCGCTCTACTTCTTGCGTAAACCGGAATAAAATTCTGCTTAACCAAAACTATTAGATATAAGAATGGAAGAAAAAAAAAAGTCATCCGCTTCATGCCATAAACTAAAGAAAGCTTTCAAACCATAAAAACATTGCACTCTCCATTAGTTGAATACAGTCATTTCTGATTCATACATGTATACCTAAAGAAAGTCTGAACCCAAGAGCACTGCATCTTGCTACCACTTAACAACTAGATGGCCTGGCTAAAAATAGGAGAAAATCACTAGCAATCTACAGCCACAGACATTAGTATGCAGAAGGAACAGAAACAAAGAGGTTAAAGAGAGAAAAGCAATTTGGTTCTCCCAAGAAATGTGGGGCCAAAGCAAAACAGTGTCCTTGAAAAACTTTTCTAATCTAAAAAACAAAAAGCTTTTCCATTTGCCAAAATAAATCTTGCCCCAACCCCCACATTTCAGTTCCCCTTCCCACTTAAATACTGAAGAAAAAGTTTAAGATAAATCAAGAAGCCTTTCCAAATTGAAATTTCAAATGACTCACAAAAATCTGAATTAAGTGTGATTAAAATAATAATATCCTGAGATTACTTTTCAACTTCCCACCCATTGTGCATCCCATGGATTTCCCAAACAGAGCAGAACACGTTGGACAGGGGGAAACACCCAGAAACCCACAAAAAAAAAATCTGCAACACCCACCCATAACTTTGCTTTCTTATACACAAACACGAAAAAAGTGAGCAGTTTCCCCCTGGCTCCACCAGCTGTCCACAGCCCCCCAGAGCCTCAGAGGGGAGCGGGTTAACTACACCGCGCCTTCTCCAACTTGAGAACCTGATGCGGAGCCTTCAGGGTTTGCACCTGATTGCCAATTCCTACATAATAATTTGAATATGGATCATGCCCTACATCTTTATGACCATGTTTTATGCTAGTAATACAATACTTTATTAGGAACATGAAGGAATATTTATTAGTTATTTATTAACTTTATTAGACACGAAGGAATCACTGCAATGAATGGCACAGGTTAACCAGTTCCTCAGCCTTTGTCCACAGGACGCTGTGCAGGTACGGTACCCATTGCCCATGCACACAGTATGTTCAAGAACAGCCATGAAGGGTTTGGTTTGTTGGTTTGTTTTTTTAATTATACATATTACATAGGTATTCTAATCCCATCGAACCCAGGACATCTTGCAGACCTAATGTGATTTCAGAAAAAAATAAAACAACAACAAAAACTGCCAATATCAAAAGACGTCCTGACATTTTGGCATGAAACATTCATTTTTCATTTTCAAGGGTTTGGTTTTTTTTCTTTTTTGCACCACGGAAGGAGAGCTACGCTGTACATTACTACAATATGAACATATTGCTTTGCACGTACCAGAACTCTAGAAATTTAATTTCCTGATAAATTACATCCCATTTTCTTACACTGCCACCTCATTAATTCTTCCTCTCCCCACTGAGTCACCTCCAATACCCCAGCTCTCTCCCTCCAGCCAGCACCACGGCTGCCTCCCAAAGCCTCAGCACCTTTTGCTCAGGGTACCAACCACCGTCTCCAGCCAAACCCACACCCAGGGGACACTTGGCTACTGTCCCCCAGCACCAGCAACACACTTGGTCCAGCCTTTTCTTCAGGCGCAACGCTTCTTCAGAGGTCCCTTCCAACCCTGACCATTCTGTGACTCTTTAGAAGGGCTGTCAGGTCCTGGCACAGGCTGCCCAGGGAGGTGGTGGAGTCACCAGCCATGGAGGATTTAAAGGACATGTAGATGTGGCGCTTAGGGACATGGTTTCATGGTGCACTGGACTCAATCTTACAGGTCTTTTCTAGCCTAAATGATCCTATGATTTGGATCTCTCCTTTCCTCTACTACTGATCTTCATTAATTCTCTAATATTTATTAAACACCTGACCGACTGTCAAGTCTGGCTGAAATTGCACAATGTGTTGAAAAGTTATCGGTAGGGAGAAGGATTTGCAGATAAGTAGAAGAGCAAAATTAGTTTTGTGCTGCAGGAAGCAAGCAAAAATAGTCAGAGTTAAGACACAGCAGTTTTATACAAGATATTTGAATTATTTAAAAAACAATCCCAAAGGTTTTTAACATTTTTGTATGTTGGGAATTTTGATACGTTAGCTTCTTAATATTTTAAAGTTGAGCTAGATTTTGATATCAAGTCCTTCGTGGAAAAAAAAAACACCTGCTGCACACCTTTGAACAGCAGCCTGACAACATTTCCACTATATTAATGGGAATCATTAATGGGAATCACACCTTATTCCAAAGAACTATACCAAATTCTCTCTCTCACTAACGGGGAGGGGGCGGGCGAATCTCAAAAATCCCAGTACCTCAAGTTAGCCTAAATCTGCCCTTTCTGAAACAAAGGGTTGAATTCATTCATTGCAGTGGGGTAACTGCTCAAAATGTTTCTGAAAAACCCCTAAGTTGATTTGAAAACAGTGTCTTCCAACACAACTTGAAGGGCAAGAAAGTCTGAAATTGGACTCTTTGCCTACACAGTTAATGCAATCTGTTCCTGTATAGGCAGAAACTGGAATCTCCAGGCTACAGGTCTTGTATAAACGTATTCAGGATTTTTTGCCTGGTTTTGAGGTGGTCCCCCCCACCCCAGAGTGGGCTTAGTCACCGATTTTCCACTATTTTCTGTGAATGAAATGAATGATTCCGTACCGGAAGATCTGAGCGCAGAGCATCCGCTTATGGACATTAGAGAATGATGTCACCAGACAACTATTTTCTTTACAGTAATAATGTACATTGCCCTAGTGATGATACATTGTTGACTAATTAATTATTTAATATTGCCATAAGGCCTACAAATCTAAATGCTATCAGGGCATTTGACAAATTCTTCAGGAAATTAATTTGTCTTGTTAAACAGAAGATAAGCTTTAATCTCAGTGAAGTTGTTCAAGATGTGTGATGAAGACTCTGCTAGCCTGTTCTGAGACGTAGTGAGAACATTAATTATGACTCACATTGACTGTCTATTCCAGGGGAAAAAAAAAACATCAATTAAGCACTTGCACCCACCTCCTCCAAAGGACATATTACAAAGAAGCAAGTTTTGTTTACTTTGAACTAATCCTATAGTATTTCCACTAATTATAGTTTCTTACAAGTTTTCTTGGGCAAACAAATCATTAATGCATATGTCCATGTCATAGAACCAACAGACTTCATTTTCCAGAATGGCCTTGACACTAGTGAGCCTCTCAGTCCCACTTCATGGAGAAGTCACTTAGCCACAACAATTTCACATCTGCTCGTCCCATTTACCCCAGGCTACCATAGCAAGCTGCTTAGTTCACATTTCTACGTTTGCACACCGAGTATTTCTGAAATAGGCCCTGACGCTCATGCATATTCAAGACAGACAGATACTCTGTGCTCAACCGCCAGCTCCGAAGCACACGTGTGCCGCGGGGACAGGGCTGCCACCGGCAGCTCAGCTGCTGACCTGGCCTTGCCTGCCCCAGCACAGGGACCAGCCAAAGGTCTTCAGAGCATGTCCAACACCACGCCAGTGCTCCAATTTGGTTTTCAGAGCTCAGAACTGCAAAGATATTTTGCTCTCAGAGGAAGCCTGCTGAGAAAGGGTGATATAATGGGAGAGTCCACCCCAAATGCGATCTCACTCAGGACAGGCAAAGGCTCACGATAAGGCTGTCTCAAGGACCAAGACTCAGCCTTATGGACCTGCTCAAATTGCCCTGCAAGCCACCTTGACTGGAGAGCCTGCTGTCAGCAGGGAACACCAAAACCACCTTGATGCCAAAGCCAGACAAGATACAGCTGTAAGGGATACTCCAGTTTCATTTCTCCATATCCACCTTTAAAGACGTTACCCAACTTCCCCAGCTTCACAACCCGACAGAACAAAGCAAAAGGCTCGAAGCTGGCGCAGCATCAGAAGTGCTTTCCAAGAGGCTGGTGAAACCCTAGAGAGCCACTGCCCAGGAGCCACGCCGCGGTCCCAACACCACGCCAAAGGCGGGGGCTGCTCTTGGGGCACACGGTAAGAATGACGTTCCCAAGAAACTCCTCAGCATTTCAAGGGCCACTGCAGAAGACTAACCAGCACAGCAGGCAGGGATAGCAGCATCCCGCTGGTAGAGCATTAAGCAGAACCTCTTTGGCATTCCACACCACAGGGGAAGTCAACAGAGAGAATACTGGTCTGCACTTTGTAGCATAAGGCCTGCAGAGCAGAAAAAAGGTCTTGGCACTTGCCCTTTCACTAGGCAAGGACACAGCCCTCTGCAGATACCTCTGCTCACAGCTGAGAGAGGGATGTACAGCTGCATGTCATCACTCTGGACCCACGGTGCGGCAAGGACACGAGCTCTACCCCCTCGTGCCCAGCCATCAGCGCTGCAGAGACGCAGACCCAGGCTGCTGGAAAAGCAGAACAGGATAGCAACCCTCATTGCCCAAGTCAGGGAGCCAGTAGCTTTCCCAGGCACACGGCCACTGCCCTTCCCAGTCGCAGCCTGCCCATCCATCCCAAGGGTCAATATTAGATTCCTATTAGGAGACAGCACTCAGCAGCCTCCCCCCCACCCCTTGTTTAAGAGGAAGAACAAAGCTATTTTTTCATGCTCCTCACAGCATCCTGGAGGCTTAGGGGAAGAAAAAAAAAAGTAGGATGACAGCAAGAGTACATTAAATACTAAAGAGAAGAAGAGAGGGCAATGAATATTGTGGCCAGCCATGGCTGGTTTCCAGGCAGCTCAGGCTTTCAGCAACCAGCTGCAAGGGAGTCAGCGCAAGAGCAGAAGGAAGGAAGAGCAGCTGCTGCTCAGACTGCGTGGGGAGAAGAGGTGGTCAGTCTCAGCTGACCCCGCTCCCTTCTCAGCTGGAGAGATGGAGGAGTTCAGTTAGAACGGCATCAGAACCCGAGTAACAGGGCTCGACATGCAGCCAGACTCACTCCTCCGTCACACAACGCGTGCTAAACGAGAGACCATCCAGCCCTGCACAGAATGCATCCTGGTGCCACGGTGGTGGAACACGGGAGCACTCTCCTCACTCCTCCTATCCCTTCCCCACGTCACCTGCAGTGGTCATTACAGGTAAATATTTTGCCATTTAGCTGCACTTGACAGCCCAAATTCACTGGGTATTTAAACGATTATATATTTTATTTATAGGCACCTTCAGTGAAGTTTGCAGAAGGAGATAAGGTCCCGATCCTTCTGATTTGTTCAAAGTGTCCAATTAAACAACACAGAGGTCACCTAAATTCTCAGCACCTTCAAATAGGATTAATACTCTATCACTGGGTATTATTTTGCAGATATTTCATATTACAGGATTATATGACTATATCTCATTAGACAGGGATCCAAAACCAACAATGCCAAGTGTTGGCAAACAGAAAAGGGGGATCGGCTCTTGGGAATGCGGACTCACACTGATGCTAATTATAATTTATGCATTTAAATCATTACATGGAATTCTATCCTCTCTACCTGTACAGCCTACATCTATCCACTCTCCATGCATACGTTGACATTTACATAGGTATGTTAACCAGCGTTAGAGTAAATCAATATCAGATTACCCAGTTAATAATTGCCAACTTCTGGATGACTTCCAGACTCTTTCATGCACATCTGCTCCGCGCATTAACAAAACGTACAGCAACCAATGCTGCACAATTCAACACAACAATTTAAATATTTTGTAGAATTAATTCTATGTAATTAAACTTAACATCATCACATTTGTGTTCTCAAAGGCAAGTATTTTATAATTGATGTAATGTCAACAAATTACTTTTTTCCCCCTAGATCAAAAAACAGCTTGGTGAATGGTATCACCATACGTACTTAACAGTATTTGTTAAAAACCCCCTACTACAGAGCAGCAAAGAAACATCGCAATTCATCAGCTTCTCTCTCTATATACGCTCTTCCCTCGCCAATGAGCACATCACTACGAATATTAATGGCTTTCCACGCAGGCTGCTCAGCGCTCACAAACGAGCACATCGCCGCCTCCGCTCTCCCTGCATGCCAGGAGATGGGCAGAGCTCCCAGGTAATGCCATCACTCAGCACAGCCGGAGCCTCGGCTGCCTACCTGCCAACCTCCCCGGGTCAGAAATTTAATTAGCATGCAGTGCTGAGAGAGCAGCTGCTTGGTGGCTCTTTCCTCATTTATTTATAGCTGCACCTTTGCAACCCGAGTGTGGGGTTTGTTTTGGTTTTTTTTTTTTTCCTTAAACCTCCATTTGCATGATGAAGATGCATGCAGTGCAGCTTCACCAGCACCATCTCAGAAGACTTTCTGCACTTAAACTAACGGCCCATGTCATATATCACTAGGAATAGCAATGAAGAGGTGTCAGTAAGATTTTCAGTTTTGAGGCCCTTGTTCTATTGGACTGATTTACGAGGTAGTTATCTAATAAAAAGCTCTTACCGGCTTTTGTATGACCACAGAAGTGTTGTATATTATGACCCGACCTCCTTTCTTTAATGGAGAACGTGGATTCAGTAGCCCTCAATTCCTTCCCACAACCGAGTCTCCTGCGCCGTTAACCTACTCCAACGTTTCCTGATCTACAGAGCTGTAGAAAAGGTAGTTTTCATTTTGCAGATACCTTCCATATTTCAGGTTTAAGTTTTGTTCTAGTTAGGGTAACTTGATCAAGAGTCAAACCCCTAGATGTAACACGTTTCCATATGCCAGCAGACACAGGGTAAGCTGCCTGTGTCCGTCCTGCTTTACAGCAAACACCAGGTTATATGAGCGGTCCGAAGCCCGTGCCATTTCAGGCTCAACTACGCTGTTTGTCCTTGCATTTGCCAGGGGTGAGCGCTGTAAGTAGGTTCACCACCGCTCATTAACTATGGAGCTCATCTCTTCTTCCTCCACTTTGGCAATCAGAACCAAACCCTTCCCAAGCAGACTCCAGCAGGGATCTCTTGGAGCCGTTCTGAAAGGAGCCTGGTGTTTAGACCGGGCGCCTGGCTATTTTAATACCACCCGCCTTGTCTCTGCTTCTCCCCAGACCTCTGGGTATTGGCATAGTCTAGAGCTGCACATCTCACCATCACGTGAAGCTGAAGATCCTGATCCATTCTTTATAGGAATGGTTTTAGTGTTACAGCACATCTAGAAAGCTAAGTGAATCTAATTTTAGTTAGGGGAAAAAACCTTATAACAAAAATATTTACCCAATTTTGTTTGCTTTTAAACAAGCACGGTATTCCACACCCCAATATATTCTGCACTAGCTTGCTAGCTGGTATTTTAGTATCCTCTAACAATTATCAAAAACATTTATGCTGCCACACTTGTTTGACTTCTACCTCACACCTTCAACCCACCGAGGCTGCACCCCACACGACTGTAGCGCAGCATCGGCCACATCCCCTCCGCCAGTGCCACCAGCGAGATGCTGCCCCCCTGCCCAACGTGTGGTGGCCACGCAGCCGCACGTGGCTCGGGAGGTCGCGCCATGGGAGCATCACTGGCAAGTGGCCAGAGGTATGTCCCCGAGGCAGGAGAACACTGCTGGCTGCTTCTGTGAACAGGCTTACCAGTTCCACAGCTCCAGCAAGAGCTATTATGTTTTTTCGTAAGTGCTCCCAGCAAAATCAACTCCTTTCTGTATTCCTTACTTACCATTTTGGGGATCGCATAGTGGTGAGTTACCGCTACGATGGTATGGTTGCACAGTGGTGCATTACCTCTCCGCGTATGAATGCGGTATCTCACAGAATCAGTTTTAACCCTGTCACAGTACTCTGGTTTCAGTGGTGAAGCTGCAGCATAAAACTGCAACGTGGGACCTGGTCAATCTACTGAGAGATCAAGTAGTTTAGCAGTCCCTCTGGTATTGCCATGATCCAACACACCTCTCAGCTACGCAGAGTTAGCGTTACTAACTTAATTCCATTACAACGAGGACCTAAAACCAGCAGCGGGAGCAAATAAAATATTAAAGGCTTCCTCAATCAAAAAAGTGACCTTCCTTATTTGAGAGTTACAGTTAATCAGTGTAACAGACATGAGAGCCAGGAATCTGATCCCATCTGCGCTGGCAAGTCAAAGAAAGTGAATAGATTTATTCCAGATTTAAGTTTATGATTTGCATCTATATTGCCTTACTCAAAGGTAACCCAGCTACCACACTTCTTAGCTCAGTAAGATTGATTACTAACCCTCCAAAACAGTTCTCAGAGAATTACTCTGTGGTTTTACACCACTAAGTCAGGCCCAAATCAGAAGACGACCCGATTCAGGCTTTGCACGAGCTGCCTACACCAGTTCATTACAGAGACCATGTAAAAACAAAACTTCAACAAGCTAAAGTTAAAAAATAAAACCAGAACAAAACAGAGAAACATACGTAAGTCACACAGTGAAGAGTTTAACAGACCAATACAAAAAACTATCCCACAATGGAAAGCTTTGAATAACCTTAATTACAGGCAGCACACCTACACTAGCAACAGAGTCCCAGCTGCTGCAAACAGAATTTGTTTCTATAATCAACAGAAAATGAGCTTTAGTTAGTAAGAACTACTACCTTCAAATACCTGAAATATTTATGAAGCAAGCAACTTTCTGCAGAAACTGCCTTACACAAAACTAATGGCTTAATATTAATAGGATTGGTTTATCCTGACAAGAGTCTGAGCAAATAACACATCCTTTCCTGGGAAATCAAACGTAAATCAAACCTTTCTCTGTACAAGTTTCAGAAACTGCAAGAAGAATTAAGGTTATTTAAAGCATCTTGGATACAAACCTTCCAAAATGGCAAGGGTCAGCTGAGAGGAAGCTCTGTTGCTAGGAGACCATAATGATAAAGGATGAACATAAAGGCTGTTGTTTATTTTCACTTTCAAAAATTCAGAAGCATAGAACAAGGAACATACTTCTCTAACAAGGGCCAAAGTTACTGGCATCATACCAGGTTTAAATCTGCGGCAGAGGTAGAAGTCTAGAGCTAGAATAATCAGCAACTAGATATTCATGTACTAAATGTCCACTCCCACATCCATTCAACATCCCGTCAACAAAATATGGGTAAATGACAACAGCCAAATGAGGGGTTTAATCTCTGAGCTCAATCAGCTGATGCTCAGTTCTTCAGTCCCAGGGGTCCAAGGTTCAACCAGCAGCAACACCCACCCCAGCAGTTACTTCAGCTCCGGCCGCCCTCTACAATAACAGCAGCTTTTCAGATTATGATACTTGCCCTTTATTTCTTTTACAACTACGTGACACATAGCGGAGACACTTTTTCACTGAATACTCACGTACTGTACTCGCATAAACTATTCAAATGAGGGAGAGGGGCTGGGCAGTAGAACAGAGCTACGGGGTTTTTCTGCTGCACACCTTAACAATTCTGAGTAAGTTTCTCCTGCGTTGTATCACCTGGAGTGTAAAACCTTCTGTTTTACAGAAGAAAAATAAGAGGTCGTATTGCTTCATCACCTACAACTCCACTGAATGAGCTTTAATTTATAGTGCTGAATGCATCAGCCTTAAAAAAACTCAAGGTAATTGTTCAAAAGGAAAAGGAGGTACATGGGTTAATGGAAAAAGGCAAGGGTTCAACTGCTCAGCACGGTGCATTCACCCTTTATGAGTGCTTCAATTCCACTACGCAACACAGAAAATTTATTCCTGCAGTCATGCATGGAGGATTTAAGGCTGGCAGACTTGTATTTATGGCATGTTGCAAAATAAACAACATAAGCAGTTCCATTGCACAGGTGGTGAGGGTCCTTCGCTTGAGAAAATACTTCAAGAAGCAAAATCTCCATCTGATTTTTTTCTCTTTTTTTTAACTAGGAAAATAAAGAGTTGAAACTTCATATGAAATGAGACATCTGAAAATTTTAAATATGGTCACTAAAGCATTTCAAGTTCAAGTTTCTAAATATTACTATTTTTAATTCTTTTAAATTATTTTTAGATTCCCCTTTATGATTCAAGGATTTCACACCAAATGTAAAGCGACTAAAATTTAGCACGCTAGTTTTAGACTAAAAGTTGCACCCTCTGGAGATTTTTTTTGGTTTTGAAATTTATGGAATTCTTCGAGATGAGATTGCCTTTGTACCCTAAAGAACCAGTTCTGCGGAACACCACACAAGCAGGTACGCCAGGGACACAAATTGAAGATCCAGCTAACCACTACGGACAACTAGCTGAGAACAACTACGTGTGATGTTACAGCCGCTCCCACGTGGAAGGAGGAACAAAACAGCTGCTCGGCTGGAGAACTTGCATGAAATTCAAGTCCAAGTTTGCAATGAGATTTCTGCCATTGAAATCTATAAATTGTTTCACTCCTCCATGCCATCATCTCCCCTTTTTTTTTTTTCTATTTTTTTTTTAACCTGCATGCATTCCTAGCACATCTGCAAGTCTCAGGGAAAAACCCCGGGCTCTGTACTGAGGTATACCCCGTTCCCATTAAAAAGGGCATTTAATAACTGATACCCCTCAGACCCTAAGGCTGAATGGGACACCTTCATCTCATCTGTTCAGCTACCTAACAAAGGTCATTCAATTAGCAATTTATTAATGCCAAGAACTTGTCTTTGAACTAAGTACAGTGCAGAAGGCGGCCGGCAGGTGTTGAGGGCAGCAGCCCTTCCTTGGCCAGCCAACCCTTCCTTGGCCAGCCAGCCCTGCTTCAGTTCCAACCATAAGCACGATGGACACTCACATTTTAACTTCCAGCTGTTGGTCCCCAACATTCTCCTCAGCATTAGGTTTAGGACACCACTAGTTTCTGGCACTTCTCCTTTTTGCCTCTCAAGTCGCTGAGAGCTGGAATTGTCCACTGCAGACCTTTTTGCCAACCCACAATCAGGCTTGTAGCTCTATTACGTTTACCATGCTAAACACAAAGTCATGATACCCAGCATTAAGTACGCGACACCAACAAAGCCATCATTGTTAATATTGGAGAGAAGGACTTTTTTTTTTAAAAGGATCCTAAATCTGAATACGCCTGAGCTAAGCATTTCAAAAAGGCTCTCCAAATGGATCCAGCCTCCTCCGCCCAGAAGCAGCACGCAGGCAGGTTTGGCAACAGGCTCTCGCATCTCCCGAAACACTTCTCATGCCGTTCACTCCCTCCGCGATGCTGGCAGCCACCTCGCTTTGTCTCCAGCTTGGAAACAGCACCAGTGCTGCGATGCTGAATGAGTGAATCTCCACAGACCCACAACTACATCACCTGCAGCACGAGGCCGGTGTCTGTGTGATCAGTTATCAGAAGATTACCGCTCTCCAAGACCCAGAAATTACACCCTGTTCTGCTCAGAGAGGCACGTACATCTCTCCCTCCGTCCCTCAAAGTTGCCAGAGGGAAAAGAGTTTTCCTCCAGAACGGATACCTTCCAATAAGCACCACAGATAATAAATAATGCTCAAATAATTAAAACCAAGACACTTGTTAGACATCCCTTCTCAACAGCCTCAGAAGCCCGGCAGCGTTCAGATGGGAGCACTCCAACATTATTTTCTCCGGTGCTCCTGTCTTCCTATTTTGCACCAAACCAGGTTACAGATGCTGTGGATTACTTTCAAGTGGCTGTCCTAGATGGAACAATTCTTTGAACATCTGTGACAAATCTTACCTTCCCATCAAGATTAACAGCCAGGAGCACGATCACACACAGAACAGCGACTGAAAATCCCATTAAGCCTCTGGTTTGCCCTAATATTATAAAGTGTGCATGGGGGGGAGAACACGGCTTCCTGGGGTTTTTCTCTTGTGCAAGACAAACTCAATCTGGCTCCTTGGAACAGCAACATTTGAGTCATTACTTTTAGTAAAAATCCCTACCATAATTTCCCCTGCTCAATTACAGCAACGCTGACTGCACTTAAGAGGCAGAAGAAACGCAAAGCTTGAGCCAGGGAGTAATGGGCAACTGGTTTCAGGAGAGGAGAGTGTTTAACATATCCCCGAGTACATGTCCATCATGAGCTATAAGGAAGCAAATTGTGCAGGAACGACACCCACTTCCCACGAAAATGATGAGAGGGGTTTTATATTTCAGTGAAAGATTTGTCAGTTACAGATCCAGGATGAAATACCCAAAATTGCATATGCATAACTATACATCACAGCTCAATTGGTTTCGGTGCAGGTCACATGGGAATCGCTTGACATATAGGCTGAAGAGCATGCTCAACAAACGTGTCTCAAACCATACAGGGAGTTTTCTTTACCACTTGGCTTTTAATTTCTACCCTGTTCCCTCCCTCACACCCTCATTTTCTTTCATTCTGTAGCAACTGTCCCAAAACACAGAAGGAAACAAGATGGTGCCACCTCTGAAAAATCACTGCGATAGAGCTGTATACATAATTTATGTTGTGTGATGTTCCAGAAAAACCTTAGGCACAGAAATGTATTTTGATATTGAATGGACCTGATTAGTTCAGTATTTTATCAAGCTCTAGTCAGCAATAATCAGCTAATAAAAGTTTAATGACGTATGGCTCCAAAGTTGCAACAACGTGATTTTATTCATAGTTACATCAATAAAGATAACAGAAGGGATTCTTTCCAGCGTACCCCAAGGAAGAATTAACTACAGCGCTAACCCAAGGGTAGCAGGGTGCACGGTTTTCGTAAAAAGTTAACAGCAAATAGTAAAAAGCAAAATACAAAAAGCAACATAATATTTACATTGCAAATTTTCACTTCAAGCTAGTGTATTGATTTAAAGGATTAAGAAAAACTGAAGAATTTAAAGCTAAATTAACTCTGGGCATTTCACATTTGTAAAATTTCACCAAGATCCTTGGCCGGTTTGCTTTCTGGTTTTGTCTGGGGTTTGCAGGGGGTGGTGATGCTTTATTTTTTCGGGTTGTTCCCCCCCCCCTTTCCTCTTTTTTTATATGAGGCACAATTCATGTTTCTCCCAAGTCCTCAAAGACCAATACCATGTTTAGGGGTAATGTTAAAAAAGCTTACCTAACAAGATTTCTAAAGAGAAAACCTTTATTCAAAATTATTTAAGCACAAAGGTAAATGTATTTAAAAACCCCCTGCTCTGTATCCCAGAAGGGGTTTAAAAATATCTCCCTCTGCTAATATTAAAATTCCATGGTTATCAATAGACACGGTCATTTACCCACTCGAGTGCCTTCGGATGTATAACAGAAACCCTGGGAATTGACATTTATTCAGCCTAAGAATACACAATTTGGATATTTCTACTCTCACTGCCTCAGAGATCACAGCAGGGATCCCGTTAAAGCAGGTTGCCACGTGCATTTGCCAAACTGTACTTAGCGAAGGATTTGGCATTTAGATAGACAATTTAGTTGCCTGGTAATTTGCATAATACCACATGCACCCTAGTTTCCATGTCAAAATAGACGAGATTGCTAACCCTCCTGGAGTCTCAAGCAGCACCGCAAGATCTGCGGGAAGCGTGTAGGCTACGCTGAAATGAAATAACCCCGCACAAAAGCGGAGTAGTATTCCGCAGGCACACTTTTAACTATCTCCAGCTTCAGCTTCACCCCACAGATTAAGACCAAAGCAGTCTAAATTTGTCAAGACACCAATACTGACTGGATACATTGATTTTTCTCCTTGTTTGAGTGATTTTTCCACCGCTTTGACCAAAAGAAAACAAAATCCCTTATTGCTCAGAGGCTGGCAGAGTTCTTACGCGTGTTTCTAGACCATCACAACACACTATCTGAGAGGTTTGAAGGGATCTGTTGTCTATTGCTCTCAACTGTACATGCTAAAGGACACTTTTTTCTCTTCTTTGAAGAGTTCTAGACAAACCTGTGAGCATGGGCTGCAGCTGGAGCACTGTTACTGTTCTATAATGCTTTAAACATCAAAGCAACAGAATTTCTAGACGATAAAATTGCTTCATAGAAGGTCTAGAGAGAAAACATCCATGCACACGCTACACAATTATGCAAGCAGATGATCAGTAAAAACATATTGAACATTTTATACAGTATGTTTTCTGGTAACTATTATAAACCACAGTAGAAATTTATCTTGCTATAAGTTTTAACCTGCAGCAAGACCCTAGTAAATTTTGTAAGTATGTGTCTCCCTAAGGTATAATCTACCCGTGCAGGAAAACTTATATACCATGCAAGTCTTAAGATGTGACTTAACTTCCCAGAGATACCACGGATAACTGGCATTATTCAAGGTCTAACAGCTAACTTCACTGGGAAATATCTTACTGTAACTAAATGCTATTAAGAAAAAAAGAACAACTTTACTTGACATGGGGTCTAGAAGATACCCAGACTTTTGTATCAGCAAACGATGAACTGGGACGAACCAGACACGTTATCAGCTTGGTTTAATGTAGCCCACTAGAGCTCACCTCGCTTAAACAAGACTCAGACCATGTTGCATATGGCAATAGACTGATCAGCACTGGAAGGGAAGGCAAACAGCCACAAATCTAACTTGCTGGCCAGGCAGCAAAAAAATAATCTGAGTTCTGGAGATAATCAAAGCTCCAATTTATAACTGCAATTGTACCTCTGAACAGAGGGATCTTGCAGCTCAGTTTAGTTTCGTATTGCCACGTTACACAAACACACATATAGGAATTCTAGGGGTCGCCTCGTTGCCCTTGAGCATTGCATGAGAGAAGACCATGGATTTCAAGCTCTAGTTATTACTGCTTGTACTTTAATTCAGTGATATCGGGGAGGGCAGAAGCCATGCTATTTAAATCCTGCATCACCCTATTAACACCATAATGACTGTCACAATCAAAAACAAAATCAACAATAGCACAAAGGTATTTTAAAGCCTTCTAATAGTCATTTTTCAGCTTCGCCTCAAGAAGAGCAAAGACAGAATTAAGAAATACGTAGACTGTCCTACCCTAGGGATCTCAAACATAGCCAGTTCTTCACAGATGGCCCCGGAGTTCTGCAGTGCACATTTAAACAACATTCTATTTATTAATTTCCCATTGTTCAGAACAATCACCACTCACACTTGCAAAATAAGGAGGCGGAACAAATGAGAAAAAGGATAGTATGCTCACCATGTCTTACTGTGAAGATATCAGAAAAAGTCTCTGAATTCCCCTCCACTGCTCCAGAGCGTCAATGAATTCAAGACATGGAAATAGCAGAAGACAACTAGAAATTAACTATCCAAAGAAAACACTCAAGGCAACAAGAAAATTTTATCATTGTCAGGAGAGATTCTGTACAATAGCACCTGGAATCTGCAGAACAGAGCTGAGCAAAACTTGTAAGAAAAAAAAAATTAAGTCTTATATGCAAATTCTAATACTTGAGCTTAACACAATGCTGCATTTATCCAAGTTCTTCTATGGAAAACAGAAAATATGGTAAGCTGAAAAAAATGAAACATCAGGACTGAAGACGAAAGACTGTCCCCTGAGCCTGCACGATGCAGCGGATTGATCGCTGGGCTGTTATAACCTTGCACCTTTGCCACTGACCAGCCTTAACTTTCCTCACACACGTGCCAGTTTACAAACATTATTTAATTAAGCTTTACCTGCTTCATGGAAGTTTTGCAAATATTACTGGCCCCAGGCAGAACAATGGGGAAAGTCAGGCTTAGAAATGTCTTGCCTTAAAAACAAAACCAGGAAAATTAAAAGAAAAAAATAATCACACAACAAATCAATACTGTAGCAAGGTGTGTTTTTTCTCTTTTTTTTTTTACTCCAAGCACCATCGTCCACTCAATTAAACAGCACATATCATTAAACCACGACACAGCAGTACCTTGTGCATCTCAAATTCACTGCACTAGGTCATTTAACCTTTCTGTGCCCCACTTTCCCCCTTTGAGTGTGAACACGCGCCTTTTAAATTTCCTACACAGCAATGCTGATGGTGGGCTGGTCACAGCCACCTCTGTCAAGACACTGAAAATGTTTCGTCTCACAAATATTCTGGCCCCACAGAACGTGGAAGACTTATGTATCCATGAACCTCCACCAGCACCTGCCAAGCAAGAACTGCCACAAGCATTCCTCCAGCTTACGAAGAGCCTGTACCTTCAAGTCTTTGGTCCCGACAGCACCGAGTGACACCAGAGAATAGGTGGGTGAGGATGGTCCTGTGGGGACTTTGCCAGACACTTCACTGTGCCGGTTCTACCACCAAGTACTGCTTCACTCTGACAAGAGATGACACTTTTGTTATCTTATCACCACACAGACTTCCTTGGAAAAAAGAAAATCCACTTGAGTGAGCTAGCAACATGGTATTTGCCCTTGCTGAACCAGGAATTAGCATTTCAGCCTCCTGGAACTGGGCAGAAGCTGATGCCAGCACCCATCTGGGCAGTTGCGCATACAAGCAAGCGTGCGTACACGCATGTACGTGCATGTTCTCCTCTTCCCCTTGGATCCAGTTCACAAGGGCTGGAAGTCTGGTACAGCCCAAGCTACAGAGCCAAGAAAGACTCTCTGGCTGGGGCTTTATTGCTTGGGTGTCCTTTAAGGTCAGACAGGAGCACTTAAAGACTTCCACCTTCCAATAGCTTCAGCATGTTTCATTAACAGCAGAGAGAATTAGGCAAAGCCATTTATGTCCAACAGCACAGACTCACAGCCCAGCGCAAGGCTTTGAAGTGCTTGTGAAGGAGCTCTTCGTTAATAAACACACATGCAGCTCTGAAACGCTACGGTCTCCCACACAGCTTCTCAAGTCACTTGCCCTTTCACATGTCAATTATGACTTAGGACCACCTAAGTTACATGAGGAGCGATGACTGCAGTTGATGCAGAAATACCCTTTCACTGGGGGAAGACGCTCACATCACTGACTCTCCGGCACAAGGCCACGGTGCAGATAAAGTTATGCAAAATGACAGTGGCGTAACTGGAAGAAGAGTGTTAGCACCTACCTAGATACAAAATGTGAATTGAACCCTCACAAGCGTTTGCAGATGGGAGTGAGAGAAGGCAGGAGGTGTCCTCAGGTGCCGAGCTTAGTCATTGAACTGGATTTTTAATACACCTGCTAAGA
>JAVKKW010000055.1:2273542-2295556 GCA_034782655.1 Micrastur ruficollis
GCTACAGCCTCCTGGCAGGGGGTTGTGGAGAGCGAGAAGGTCTCCCCTCAGCCTCCTGTTCTCCAGGCTGAGCACCCTCAGCTCCCCCCGCTGCTCCTCATGATTAGGGGAGCCCGAAGATTAGACCACATACCTATTTTGCTTATAAAATGCCACGATAACTACTTTTGAGCGGCTCCAGCTACCACACTGTTTGCAGCAGGCTTTTGAGTTGCAGCGAGATGAGCACCCGCATGCAAGCAGAGGGTCCCCCTTGACCTATAGTATTCTGCAACATGGCTAAGACAATAATAATAAGTCTACAGACCCAGCAAAGCAGCATTCCCAGCACCACTGGGATCACCATACATGACTACAGTGGCATGTCCCATTCCTTCCACCAAGCTCCTGCCTCACCCAAGGTCTGCTCCGTAACTGCACATATTACAGGGATTCTGGTGTAATCCAACTTTCTACTTGTTTAACTAAGCCAAAAGTATTAACTTTCCAGCAGATGTTGCAGTGCCCATGTTAATAGCATACCTGTTGTGGATACAGAGCCCAGACACCCATCCATTGTGTATACATATTTTTTTTAAAAAGTACAAATTGCTTTCATCTTTCAATTTTTTCACAATTCTGGTGTACATTTCTGAAATACTGTATTCCTTACACGAACTATTCCGACTACTTCATGTGAATTTATAAGTCTTTGACTCTTCTTTATATTTCAATGCTGACTGCTTTCAAAAACAATTAGAAGTAAAGTATTACTTAACAGTAAAATTAAGCATTTAGTAGAAGCCAAAGGCAAATCGATGCATCTCTATTTTCCTCTAATGCTTACTATACCGTGAAAATAACCAGAGCAGACCTGTGATTTTGAGATCTCCCCAGTTGGTCGCCTACCCGGGAGCACCAATCCCTCACACAAACTCTTCGACCCTTCAACAAAATCAGTTTCGAGTCTGACAGGGACCAAAGGTGAAGGGGAATTAAAAATCACCAAATCATACAAACCCGGTACTTTCACTTACTAGCTTTCCAGTACTTACCAAAGACCAGTTTGTTTTAAGCTGTGCTTTCTCCTGCTACTTGTTTTTTCCTAACACCCAGCTCAAATTAAATAGATATATTTGTATAGTAAATGTTCCGTACAGCCCAGTGAAAATACAGTTTTTATGCATCATCACAGAGCTGCTTCAATCTAATTTTTATTTTAGACTAAGTATTTGGGAGGAATGGAAAAGCAATTAACTAGGAACATCCACAGCCTCTCATCAGTGCAGCTCACACTGGGCAGGGCCATTGGAGATCTCTGGTAGAAGTTTCCCAGCAGTTGCTTCCTCTTCATTTATCACAGTTGGTCTGCACTTCTGAATATATCTGAGGGCAGAATTTATTCTCTGTATAAAAGAGACTCACAGAACACCCTCAGTATTGCTGGGCAACGCTACTATAACGCATGCTTGCAGCCTTGGCAAACCAGCTCTGAGGCAGCGTTATACTGAACTACATTACACCAAGTTTAGATCCCTCTTAGTGACTCGAATTCGTAAAGGGATGTAAAGGAGCAAGACAGAAGTAGATACATTGGTTTTCATCTACGTGAACCAGCTTGGGTTTCATCAGATTTTGCTGTTGGCTGGATAAATTTATTTTTGTCCTTCTGTCACTACAGCTGGGCTGAGAGTAGGCAAGTAAATATGACAGGCACTGGAAAACATTAAATAGAATTTACAGATTAAAAAGAGAACCACCGCTACACCTCTTCCTCAGCGGGCTGTAGGAAGTCTGACATCCTCAAAATTAACATGCAATGAAAAATGGCTCAAAAGCCACGCTAAGATGTAGCATTGGCTATGGATACACAGTCGTGACAGCAAACCCCTCTTCTAGCATGCCATCAAGGCAGTGGAAGTGACTGTGGCGGCAGGTAATGCACTTCGCTAGCATTTAGGACTGAAGTTCTGCAAAACGCAGCAACTTCAAAAGGTCAGAGTCGCCAGGTTCGCTCCGTCTGCCCAGCCCCGCTCCTCGTGGGTGCTCTGCCATCCTGCGAGCCGCGGCTGGGAAGCACCTGGCTGTAATTCAGCACACCAGGAAGGGCTGCTCGCCCGCTGAGCGCTGCCCTTTAAGCGTCCTTATTGCTTTTTTTAAGTCACATGCAAAATGACCCAAAACCTAGTGCTTGTCATTATAAGTACTCCTGCCCTCACCCTTCCCTAAGGAAAAAGGAGTCAGCGTCCGTGTTCTCAGCAAGCGCCCTCCGATACGTTATCCTTAGGAGGTACGATGGCAGGCATCGCGAGGCAGTCCGCAGCCAAAGTTTCTATGCATACACCTCAGAACTCCATGCAAATATGTGGATACGAGCCAGCCGCATGGATATTTCTGTTTCCTAATGATCTCCCATTTATATGCCTTATTCCTCACTATCTTCCATTGGCCACTGCCGTCAGAAGCCATCTATGACCTAATGAAACTGTAACACACTCAGCGTTTAATTGTGACCCATGCATTTGAGACTCCCGTTCCACATCAGACCTTTAGCTACGTTAGCTAACCTCGAAATCAATGGTATTAAATCCGATAGGAATTCCACATGAGTCAAGGCTACGAGAAACCCTACCGAATTAAACAGCCTGGTCACTCTGATATGAGTTTGGCCCATAAATGCAACAGGTGAAAATCCACAGCAATTCCACCACGGAGATGGTGCACAAGCAGCTTTAATCCTTATTTGAAGCACGGAAGCATCCTGCAGATCAACTTGTCTGCATTGCAGCCAAGATAATCCTTCATTTGAGCTGCTTATCTGAGATCCACCCTGCTGTTTGGATAGGAGGATTTAGCTCTTAACGGACTATTCTTCGAGATGCTGAGTCCCTCCTGACAGATACTCAGCCTCCTCAGCTCTTAATGAAATCAGCGGCAGCGGGACCGCTCAGAGCCACGCACAGGCAAGGCAGGACCGCACAGGATGAGGCACCCCAGCTGCCTGGGGTTCAGGGTGGCTTGAAAGAGCCACTTAACCAACCTATAGCTCTGCTGAAGGAGAAATGTTTTTATTTTTAAGTTATAGCTTTATTACTGCCTTCCAATAAAGAAATAAAAGCAAAAGTATTTTCCCATCATTATATACAAACATTGTTTTGCTTTACAGGGGAAAAGGATGATGCTGCTTGAAGCTGTACCAAAATGAAGGAAATCAGTCTGAATCCATACCTTTCCATAAGATAAGGAGGTGAAAGCTCAGCATTATCAGTTAAATCCCCTCTTTTTTTTTATCTTTTATGTCTTCTGGTGAGTTCTAATTATCATTCTTCAAAAATATTCTGAGGAATTCCTTCCTCATGTTTGCCACACAGTATTTTCCATTTGAATTTTTTTTTCACTAGCACCTAAAGGGAATTAAGTAATCGATTCCCAATTTCCCTTATACCCACCAATATTTAATAACTGACACATAATGTTGCTTTTAAGCAATAAGAGGGTGGTATCTTTGTATGTATTTTATGTAACTGCCTGCACTAGTAAAATATTAAGTAAAGCAACGTATAGCCGTGAATTTAACCCAGCTAATTCATATGCTGTTACTAAAAGTTGAACTCAACGTAAGTTATGATGGTCTTTGTCAATTTAGAAGATTGGCTCCGATTATGAAAATGCCCTAAAAGTTCAGTTCTCAGGACTGTGTACTTAATCTTTGTTTCAAGACAAACTCTGCAAAGTAATTTGCAGTACCAGCTCCCAGCGGAGTAGAGGTTAATGAGTAACTCCTGGAATACAAGACAGATCCCAGAGCCCTGGGCGACCCCAGAGGAAGTTATGGATGCTGAGCAAGTCTCTCATCCAGGCACATACTCTATTACTGCAACTCAGTGTAAGTATTTATGATAACACTTCATCACAGGCTACCGAAACCTCAGCACCATAAGCACCATTAACAAAATCCCCCGTGTTTCAGCACTTTACTCGTAGCTGCAATTTTCAGAGCAGAAGTCACAGTCAGGCAGCGGGAGAGGTTACCTGGGAAGGCTGGGCAGCCTGCGTCTTTGGAGGTTTTGAAGACACAGCTGGTTAATCCCTGAATTTTGAGCAGAAGATGGACTAAATGACCTCCTGGTGCCTCCCAGCCTGAACGAGCCTACAGTGAAGCAGTCACTGACGGATGACCACAGTTGCATTCTTCAACTATTTGCCTACCGTATGTTGGAAGTAATGGCCACATACAAGCCCTTAGAAACAACCCCTGGCTATTGATGCCAACTACTGACGTCTCGCAGCCTCCAAAGACATCCTTTAGTTTTGTCTCTTGTACTAGGCTGCTAGGTGATCATGAGCATTTCGAGTCTCTGTAGGAGTCTCTTCATCTTTAAAATAGGGATAAATGATACTCGAACCCCAGGCAAAGCAATTAAGGATTCACATTAAAACTCTAGCAATAAAAATAGCTCCCTGTTACTAACACCTGGTTGGTACTTAGTAAACTGTAACCATCCCCAGTAACTAGGCTATAGAGAACAGACTGTTGTGCAGTATTTCCTCCACCATGACCTAACTTATTAAGTGAGACAATTACAAATAGACAATTTTGAAGTGCATTCAACATTTCATCATCACATTAAAAGCAAAATTACTATGATCTTCTTGGGACACGTTGCCTTAGTTACACATTTCCAGAATAGGTAACAGACTTGAAATAAGGGCTATGGAAAAACTGCAATGAAGTGAACTTACGATGACCACCTGAGCACTGCCAAAATTACAAATAAACGAGACGACAAATTCCCCAGCAGAGACAAGAAGTGAAGAGACACGGCAGTGGCTGACTTAGGACCCTGTCAAGGGACTGTCATATATTCTGTATTATTTCAGCAAGGAGCGAGCAAAGTGTGGCTGACATGACAGCAGAAAAATACATTCAGGTTTTAACAGAGATAAACTATTGACACTAACTCTCTGCCTCTGCTCTCAGACACACATTTTTGTTCTGGACTTCTGATCATTAGGCAGCTATGCAGATGCATTCAGTAGATTTAAACCACTTGGGGCTTTAAACACTGTGCCTGAGCACCATATAATGCTGACAAAAATTGCACGGGAGCCCCCTCCTAATCAATAGGAAATGCAGTTTAAAGGGTATTTAATTAGCATACCTGAAACATAATTACAGTTCTGGTTTTCCATATAAGGCACACTTACACATGCGTATTTGTGTATTGTGTATAAAACACAGTCATCACAATTACTATGATAAACTGCTACAAGAGTCCCAGGCAGCCTTTCTATAATTGCTGGAAGACAGGAGCCCTGACCTCAGATGGCAACCTATATCATTACCTCAGAGAAGACCTAAGTAACCGTATTGATTGGGTTTCTGAAGGATACCGCAGCAGGATGGAGTGCTGGATTAAAATTTAACTACTCCCATTATCCCTAATCAATTATGTCTTTAATCATGTAACATTCACTGTATGACATCCAAAATCAAGTCAAGACACAGCAATGAAAGATGTGGAGCGAGGAAGCAACCCGGGATCTGGCAGACCAGAGCCAGGCAGCAGTCAGTTAAAAATAGAGAGAATTATGAATAAAGTGTGTATTACAGAAATGCCAATACACATCATTTCAGGCTGGTGGCTCTGGACTGTTTTGAACCTGCTTTATGGCATTTCATCCATTTGCTATCGAGTTGGGCTTATGATTACTTTCATCCCACGTTATTTTATGTACCTTCATTGTCCCAAGCTACTCACCATTTCAGTAATACCTCAACAAGTAAAAAGCAGTAAAAAGGTTAACTTTTTCATACCACAACTTATGATTACAGTTTCTTTCTAGTCGAGAAGTATCTACACTTCCACGCTGTCGTGACTTATTAGAAAAAGCTACGCTGTACAATCTAATGACAAGTTAATTTAAAGCGACCTCTGCCAATGACAATTTCAGATATCGCACTAAAAAGCTTCCATTGTAAAAAACAGGTTTTTACTAAACAAACTCATTATTTTGAATGGCACGGTATTTCCCTTAATCTAATGAGCTACATACGATCATACAAACGGAAAAACCCAAACATCGCTATCTGCCTCTTGAACAGTGGCAGCTTAAGCTTCAGTTTAGCTCAGTTGCAAATAGGGACCGAATTAAACTCGAAAGAAAACAAGCTTTTCCTTCCTAAGAAGATATTCATAACCTGGTGGGTAAACAAAGAATGAGACAACCAGGTTGGTAAACTTGCAAGTAAGAGATTATGCTGCTTCACACACACCCTCTGAAGGAAGTTTTATTTTATTTTGCATGAAGTTTATTCTGCCACTTCAAGGGCAGTATTTGTTCACTCCTGCCCGTTTCCTTTTCCATTTCAAGATGAAGGATTTTATTTTCAAAGCAATCCCTCTCATTTGTTTCTCAGGTTTGTTCTTTTGGGTTTGGGTTTTTTTTTTTTGTTGATTTTTTTTTTTAAGTTTTTTGAAACAGGCAATTAAGTATGCACTCTACCTTGCTTTCAAAGATGGATGAAAAATAGTTTCCCTATCCACAGGACCTACACATACATTGAACTCAAACAATTATATTTCATCAAAATTTCATGCAGAGAAAAGTAAAGAATCTACAGATCACACGCCTTGTCCAAGCAGCCAGGCAACGCATAAATACTTTGCAGAGCAGCCAACAGGAGCTGCAGTAAGAGAAGAAATGGCTGGGAAAAAAAAGTCATCAAGTCACTTCCTGGGAATTCTCTCCCTTTACTTCCTCTCCCCAACCATCCCCTCATTATAACAAAATTAATTCTGTTATACAACAGTTTTAAAAGCTTCATTTTGTTTAAAAGAGCTAAAGGCCACCATGCAGCGGTCAGAGAAAACCCTGCTCCAAGGCCCTTGACAAAGGTCTTCCCATAGGCCACTGCTAGAAGGATTGCCTCAGCATCCATAGGGCTTTACAGCAAAATTGCACCAGCGATAAGCCCAGCCCTGCCAACGGACTCGGTACGACCAGAGCATGCGCAACAGACCAGTGCCTTCAAAACAGAGATGGAGACACAGAAGTGAGCTCTGGCAAGAGGTCAGCCACTTCGTTCTCAGCTTTGGTACAAAAGTTGAACTCGGAAGCTTGCATAGGAGGCATTACACTTGTTTTCCAAGAATAAAAAGTTGTGTTGATTGCTTCTAAAATACATTGGTTAGCTTTTTACCGCTTCCCCCAGCTCGTGCCATGACACCCATCTATTTCCTCCACAGTGAACCTGATGCATAAACGTGCTACTTTGACTCTCGCTGCAAATATCTAAAATATATAGTGCAATACTCAAGTGATCTGGTTCTCAAGTTTAGCAATTCTACCCAACAACCATTACCGGGAAGAGGGAGAGAGAAGACTCAACCCAGATGATAACAATACCAACGGCTCACTGGTACTTCACAGCAATCTCTCCCTGCCTCCCACACACACCCTTCCCAGCAGCGGGAAGGAAAACGCATACAGGTTTTACATGTATACACTTGTTTCATTATGTCCTGAACTGAAGTGGAAGAACATGACGTCTGGGTCAAATTCAATACTACCGCAAACAAAGATACGCTTCTGGGATCCAAAGCTCGAGAACCTCACTACACTCCACGGAAACTATTTCAGCTCCATCATCTAAATCGCCCTGCATTGTGCCACGAGGACATGCTGCCTGTACTGCCTCCACGCTGATGATAGGAATCAGTATGTTTAATTAAATAAGGTATGAGATATTGAAGTGGGGAGAGGGAACAGGATTCCCGCTTGTTATGGTCAACAAATTAAATTCTATTCCCAGTCACGCCGTTGTAATTTGTTTCCATTTCCAGTCAATGAGGCAAATATCTACCCTTACCCCATGAAAAGAGATAATGTTTAGCATAAGTGAGTGCAAAATGTAACCCAGAGGATTTATTACAGATCCACAAAGCTGCAAGAGCAGAATTTGATCACCGTCTTGCTTCTGACTCTACAGAAGCTGGTAAGGCTGCAGCTGTGCCAGTTACTTCAGAAACTCCAGCCAGTTGGGGTTTTAACATGCTTTTCCCATTTCGAAATCCTGAGCCACATTTGGCCACAAGGAGAAGCACAGGAAAAAGATGGAGTAAACACCCTAATTGGTGTGATAGCATATTTTCTGCATTGTGAGAAGTGACAGCAGTAATATTGACCGATCGCTGCCAGCTGACAGTGAAATGTCAAGACAGGGTTGGAACAATATACTTCATAATGAACCAACTCTGAATACAAAGTCGAGCAGGGAAAGTGGAAGTCAAGTGAGAATGAAAAAGTATAAACACTTCTGATTAACAGCCAATCGCACCAGCTGGAGCAGACAATCTAACAGTCCTCTCGGAGCAGAGGGGTCAGCTCCGCCGGTGACAGGCTTGGCAACGCAACCTTGTTAGCGGCGAGATGAAACCTCATTTGCTCACAAATTTCAGAGGGTGTTTCTCAGGCATCCACAGCAAATTGATGTTAGTATATGAAATTGCACTTAGCCCTAACTTCCTGGCACCCGGCCCCAAAGCATCCAAAAAAGCCATAGCCACATTGATCAAGATCACAACGGGCCGGTGAAGCACGTGGGAGATGCAGGCGCTCGAAGGCACCCACAGCAAAACCAGCCCAGGACTGTAGGACTGTACGACAGCTTCCCCAAGCAACCCTCCTGAGCAGGCTCCTCCTGACCGGACTCGCACCATAGGCCACCCACCACCAAGAAAAATTATTCTTTACCAAGGAAAAAAAAAACAACAAACCAAAACTGAATGGCCCTGAACTTTACAGCTCCATTCAGAAGCAGTATTGCCACTCAGCGGACAAGGCTACTCCCAGAAAGTCTTCCAGAAGCAGGTCAATTACAGCCAGTTAAAAAAATTAACCTCATAAATAATATAATATCTGAACATTATCATTCTATAGGAAGCTCCTCGTCAAGATTTCACGTTAAAAATAAATGCTAATTTCTGGTCTCCAAAGGTCTCTTTTCAGCATCCCAGCTCTGCGACTCTGCTATGCATTTGTACTTCAGAGCTAAAAATCCATGCAGGATTTTAACAACCACGTACACAGAATTAAAGGAATGGTTTCCAGTAAAGTGCCTGTGAACTAAGAGCCGCCTGGTTCTTCGTCCTGCTGCAACCAAATGAGGCAAAATTGGACTCCGCAGTCTCTGTGGAGACTGTCATCAACTTTCATCAACTTCAATTTGGAACGTGAACCACAGTCAGTGGGCAGATCCTCAACCGAGAGAAACAGGGATAGCTCTATCGCATATCAATTATTAAAAAGCACTTGGAGATCTACAAATAAATTAACAGTTGGAGACTACGGTTCAGCCTGAAGCACGCTGAACGCGACGGGACCCGCTTCAGACCAGAGCCAGGTGCCAGGACAAGCAGCCCCAGGGGAGCAGCTCAGTCTGCACAAGAATGGTTTGGGGGTTGTTTTTTTGTGGGGTTTTTTTGTTTTTTTGTTTTTTTTTTTTTTTGTTTGGGTTTTTTTAAGGTGTTATGGAATAACCTAAAATTTGACAAGCTTATTTTTGCATTTCACCATCTCTCATCTTTAACAGGCCACAAAGAGACTGTAAGCACACCTTTAAGCCACACGATGCCAGGAATCCCATGGCCGCAACACAAATGTTTCTGTTTCTTCCCCTTTTTCCTTCCTGCTTTCCCCTTCCCTCCCTCACAGCCATCAGTTCATTGGAAAGGCCTGAAAACAGAACATGACATTTTCCTTTTGAGAAAGTTTCCGTGCCCATTTTCCAGAACCTGGTATCTCATATAACCCTTTTTCAGTACTTTAAAAAAAAAAAGTCTTAGGCAAATATAAAAAGTCCCTCATGTTGCAAAGATAGGGAAAGCAGTATTTTTTCTTTCTTTTCTCAAATCAGATCTCCTGTAAATATAAAACAACTTCTACCACCATGTAAAACTACTTTTCTTGCCTAATGCATATTCTTTTTATTAAAAAAAATGAGCGACTAATTGGTGAACTGTCTGGGAACAACTGACTACTGATTGTGAAGAATAATTTATAATTCTCATTGCTTTCGTTTCATTTACTGAAAAGTCCATTAATGGCTTTTTAAGGACTCAATTTAGTTGTGCATTACATTATTAAGAAAACAACTGAATAGCCCCAGGAACATTAAATGTAACCAACATGGGTACTAATATTTTATATGTTTTCTTATTGCTACAACCGTTCTTGTAGCCTCCAGAGAGATTTATTCCAGTGTTTATTTCTACTTACCTAGAATTCCTAGGAAAAAGAAGGAAAAGTGAGTCATGCAGCTGCACACAAACCCTTTAATAATAAGGCCTGTAGCTCTGTAAAGACAGACATCCTCTTGGGTACAAAATCTTAGATTTTAAGCTAGTGTTTGCATCCTATTACTGAAGAGACTGGAACTGGAGGCTTGTTTGCTCCTGTGAGCCTGGCAGAGCATCTAAGAAGTGTAGCGACTTACTCATCTTCTTCCAAGAGCACTTTAAAAAGTTAGCTCAGAAACCTTTTTTGTAAACATTTTTAATATAAAAAAGTACTTTCAAGTTGCAAATCTTCATCCAGAACTTTGCTGTGCAGACTCAGAGTTACAACCGAGCTGGGTGAAGTCAGGAAAATTGCACCGAAGGTAAACATAGAAATTTCCAGAATTCAGACCTCCAAATCATACCACACCAGGTGCACCAGAGACTTGGTGAAGCACCAATAAACCACTGCTAAAACCACTACAAGTTACCTACCAAGCCGATAGGAAAGGAAAAAAAATCCCACCCCCAGAAGACAAACCTGACTGCAGCCAAGCAAGGATTCAGATTGCACCTGCCTGGCTGAACACACAGGGGACATTCAGAGTAGACTGGGATAAATGAACTGAGCTGTACTTTAATCAGGATACTGGGATTAATTAATTGGAGCAAGGATTAAGAAAAAATGAATGTGTAATTTATTAGAGAAATGAAGGCTTGGTGGCTTAGTCCCTAAACGGGGAATTAAATTTCTTTCCACTTACTCCAGTGAGATTCTTAAATAACTCTGAATTAGTCAATAAATACCCATTTAAAAAACCATAAAAAATGGTGTTGCACAAGGAAACCCTGCCCTTTGGCTAAAAGGATTTAAGTTCAGATACAAGCTTTTCCACAGGAACACTGAGTAACTCGTTCATCTCCTATTATTCACCTACCGTAATGAGAGGAAATAACGCGCTATCTTCCTATCCTCCTTCCCGTATGCCCATTTAGGGATCAAACTCTTCAAGGCAGGGACTTTATCCACCACACCACGCTTAAAGAATTATATTCTGCAGGACTACAGACCCCTGGCTTCAGCGGCCATACTGCTGTTAATGTATTCCTCATGTAAGATACTAGTGAGGATTCAACTTCTAAATCTTTACCAAGCAGAGTTGCAAGCAGTTACAAAACCTGTCCGTCGGTTCTTGGCCATCTAAAGGTTTAATTATTCCTTAACTTTCGCTTCCAGCTTTGCCAGTTCAACTGACTCCATAAGCTCTGAAGAAAACCACTGGATTTGGTCTTATACTCTAAAAGGCGATGAAGTTTCATGTGATTTTGAAGAGAAAAAAACCAAAACAATAAATCATCTCAGGCTGGTGTGAAGCACAACCCATGATTGAGGGGTCAGGAAGGTTTAGAGAATCTTTTGTAGTAAGAGACAGAGCTTTAGCATAAAAAAAAAGAAAAAATAAAGACAACACCACCAGAAATCAAATCTCTCTGAACATCTATCTTTGAGACTTGTGCCCACACCCAAACAAGCCACACAACGTGGGCAGATGATTTTTTGCCCATGGTTTTCGTTCCCTCTTTCCGAAAGGATCATACTGCACGCCCCGGATCTAAACACCCCTCCGCCACAGGGCAATTAACTTCTAGGGCTAAGTTTTGATTCCATCCGTAAATTAAGCAAGCAGGTAGCAGAATATATTATCAGCTGACATATACCCTCGCACAGCTCCACAGGCGAGCCCCGATGCCAAAAAGCTAATTTTGTATATAGCATTTAAAAGGATTAAGGCGCACGAAGGGCTCCCGCTTTGGTAGCGGATTTGTCCTGTCTGGTCACCAGCGCTCCAATTTCATCCCTAAAAGCTTTAACAAATTCCTATTTGCTCTTCCATTTCTGGCACTATGCAAATATTATGAAATGGTTTAGAGCCACACACAAGCTCCTAATGCTTTTTCCGTCTTCTCCAAGATAGTCTTTAATTAGTCAATAATTGCTTGAAGGCGCCAATTGATCGGCATTATAAACACAGGAAAATGAAAATGGTCCTTTTATTTCAGAGCTGTATTTAAGGTTTTAGTAAGATGTTAGCAGCATATCATTAAGTAGAACAGAGCAAAGGAGTCTACAAAGCACACTGAAGAAGCATGACTAAACACCACGCTATCCCGCTTCACTTCTCCGATTAGGATAGTGACAAGTAGGAAATGAGGATTATACACGTGCAGGTCTAGGAACCATCAAACCACTGCACCCTGCACTGTCCCGCTCGTAAATCCCCCCAGCTCAGGAGAGCCCGACCGGCAGCTGCAAACACGCAGCAGGTTTTTGGTGTCATTCCTGGGGAGATTGATCTTCTCTTCAGCTCCAGAATGCTGTATGTTCATTTTATAAAAGCAGAAATAGGTTTCAGCTGTGGTTCTGTTCCTGTGAATTCATTTCTCTCTTGTCAGGGCCTAATGAAAAACATTTTAAGCTGGTATTTCTGGAGGTGTCAGGTCACATTCATTTTCCAAAACTACGCTTTTTGACTCTTCCTTTCCTTCTTTTTTTATTTGGGTTTGGTTGGTTTTGGTTTGTTTGTTTTGTGGGGGGTTTTTTGTTGTGTTTTTGGTGGTGGTTTTTTTTTGTTTTCTTTTTTGTTTGTTTTGGGGGTTTTTTTTTGCCTCCCATGGAAACCACAGCAGCTGAAGGTCTTACACTAATCACCAGTAACAGACACACCACCTGGCACTTTTAAACACCAATATCTTGCCAATCATTAGCACATATAATATTTTCATGAGGCAGGCGACCAACTCTGAATTGAAGGGAAGATTTACACAATTATTTTTCTTGCCTATAAATAAAATACTTCATACTCTGTTCAGGTTTAGATCTGCACCTATGAAGACCAAAACACATTTTTATGCAGGGGTAACTTAGTTCAAAGTCAACTGAAATCTGCACAGGCTTCCAGACCACGATCAGGCAGACAATTTCTACACAAAGTGTACGCACAGCACCTGTGAGGCTTCTGTAGGTGTAAACCTGGAGCAGAAGACCAATACGAGGAGGGGTAATGTCAATTTTTATCCTCTCTCCCAGACTAGATAAATTCATCAGCAGGAAACTATCGCCCAGGGGTAGGGAAAAACCAACCCTAACAAAAAGAACATTTCAGAGCACTGTCAATAGAAACACTTTTATACAAGTTTTACCTGTAAGCTATTCAGCTCCAAAGCAAGTCAACACCAACATGAAAATATTGTTTAAATCCACACGTGCTCAGAAGCCAACGTGAAATCACAACCCACACAGCGGTATCCCCCAGCCCAGCACCACCTCACAGCACGGTCCGGCTAAGAGCAGCACCCAGACACAAACGAGCATCACAGCCCGACCCACCAGTGCTTCCCTCCCGGGGCTGCAGTGCCCACCGCCCTGGCACCTCCTGTTACCTGCTCCATAGCAATTTTTTTCCTTTGTTTTTTTTTTTTTTTAAGGGAAAGAAAAAGCATCGCTTATTAGACTATACCATCATTCACTGAACCCCTTTAGCATGCCTTAGCATCCCCTCCGACGACGATAAACAGGACTATGAACAGACTGGGCAGAACATCTCTTTCTACATAAGCAGCCAAAGCACGAGGCCAGACACCAGATTCACGGCACACTCAGGCGAGTCACCTCCACACAAGCACCACCCTAGACCAAGGGGAGTGCTCGGCAATGAGGGGTGTCCAGCAAACCAACCAAACCCTTTCCCCAGTTTTTCCTGGCGAGGTTTCTCTCCCCAGCTCACCTCGCCTCCCTCCCAGGAGGGCTCCTGGAGCTGTAACACAGATGTGTAATTCCCCAGGGCTACAGCACCCCCAGAACCAGCATACACTGATGATTTTAAAGACACCCATCTCACTTCTCCTCCCCACACTGTCCTCCACAACATTTGAGCGCATCTCCCTTGCTCAAATGCTGACTCTTCAGCAAATCAACCCACAAGCCCACCTCAAACACACCCACACTTACCTACAACTAAGGAAAACCACTGCAATGATGCCTCACTGCTTCTCAGCTACCACAACAAGCTAAAATACAAGTCCTCATGAAATAAAAGCAGATTTTTTTCCCTTTACCTTGTGTTTTCACAAGCAGCACCAAGGCTCATCCGACAGCCTCCCCACTGGACACACTGTGGAGCAGCCGTGGTGCAACTACTCTTTCTTCACCCAAAGCCCACCCCAACTGTGCCTCCTTAATGAGCTCTGGCTCATTAACAACTAACAGGTGAGTGACTGGGGGTTTCAAACGGCACCAGGTGAGGGCCCTCACAACACTAATTGAGGATTAATTGCCCCAAACAGCCTCACCTGGGCCCCTCAGCCCTGTTTCAGCTGGGGTTGGCCAGGGATCCCAGGTGGGCTCTACGGGCTTGGCTCAGCTCAGCCTGTCTCTCTGTGGGGACACGGTTCCCCCACCCTGCGCGGGGCTGTGGACCTCAGGATACGCCAGGTCTGACCCCATGGCTCCCTATAACCAGGGTGTAGCGGTACAGGCACCTTTCTGCAGCATCCCCATTTTGGATGCCCACATCAAGCATGGCGTTCGATGTCCAAGCTGAAGCACTCTAACCGCTTTCAGACACCAGTTTTGAGGCGTTTTGGTCTGTGCCAGCAGAGCACCCGCCTCTGTTTAGATGTGCTTATCCCAGACCCCGTTGATGAAGGTCACACTGCTGGAAAACCCAGGGAGCTCTGGCTGTGCTGCTGCCCTCGAAACAAGCCCTGGGCACTGCAGGCACACAGTAATTTTGTCAGAAAAAAGCCCGTCTTTCCTATTTATTCCCCATTTTTTAAAATTTTTAATACATACTCTAGCTATCTATAGAAAAATCCCTACTGCAGAGGGGCTCACGTGCTAGTGTGTGCTGTACTGATAGATGGATGCCACCACTAAAAATAACAGCCAGCTTTCGGTCATCGTCCCCGCGGCTGCACGAGCATGGGGTGAAATATGCTCCTCTTACACATGTGGAGGAGACGATATTAAGAAAGGATGTGCCATGCTCCTGCAGGCTGACTCCTGCCAGGCACCGAGGTGACATCCCCCTAACGCACAACACATGCCACCTTCGCTCATTGGTGCCTCTTTTTTTTCCCCTTAAATAAATAAATAATAAAAAACCCCCAACCAAAACAAAAGAGATGAAACAGCAGGTTGTAAAATTCAGATGGGTACCTGATGGTGTACCGGCTTGCGAAGGGACAGGAGAAATAGCATCGAGAGGGTGGTCGGTGAGTGCTGCTGAACACACCGAAAGCTGTCTGTGTTATAAGCAAGCCCAGGAGAGCCATTTTCCAGGATATTTCACTTCATTAGAAGCTTTTTAAAAAAATGTTATTCGTATGAAAACACAAACAGTGTTAGTTGGATAGCATTAAAAGACATTATTCATTAACCATCCACCTTTGGAGGCTTTTTTGCGTCGAGCTGCAGCAAGGCATTAGGGAAATTAGGCAGCAGCATTTCAATTAAATTTAAAAAGTTTCAGGTTTGGGCAAGAAACAGTGATTTGTTTTGTGATAAGGTAATAAAACAAGCTAAAGTTTTTAAATGGCCATCCTGCTCCTTGTCAGATGATTTCAAATGGGGTTTCCCTGATAGGGCTGTACTGGCGTTATGCTGTTCTAATCCTACAAGGTAGCTTAGATGTCCTAAACACATTTTCATAATTTCTCCCAATGTACTATATCCCATTTTCATCATTTGACAGACAGTATAGAATAAAAACTTAAGAGCCCGTATCCTCTGCAATGAAGCCATCCCCTAGACAGCTGTAATGAAAATCAGAAACAGAAAAATGTAAAGCCAATCTAATAAATAGGGAAGGATGAAAGCATCTTATTTGCACCTATCACCAAAGCAGTCCTCACGATCGCATACTAACAAATTCCATAATGAAATATTCCTCCTGGTTCCAGTACCAAGGTTTGGCCTTGGAAAGGTATGTTCCCTTCTCAGCTTTCCCGACTCACCCTGGGTCACCGTGAGTGACCTTCCCACGCTTCAGTTTTTCTCATCTCTCAAATGAAAATAATTCTCAGTATTCATCTCATGGCAAGATTCTGCTGTTTAACCGGAGCCACAGTGCACATTTTTAATACAAGCCTGAACTCCCCCGTGGTCTGTCACGCGGTGGGACTGCAAGGCTGTGTTTGGTGTGGGTGCCACTGACTACATATATTTTTTATTGAAAATAATTGTTACCGTTCTGCCTCTGCCCTGCCGCTTCTGAGGAGCAAAGCACCCTGACCGAAGGGGTACAGCATAAACGATTATTTCAGTATCTTCCGGGACTGTAGCTGTTCCTGGATGTTGAAGGTACATTTTGTCCTGTCTTGGGAAAAACAGCTTTTGTGTATGAATAATTTCAATTTCTGTCTTTCAAGTCTGCATCTCAAAAGGGTTCTTCATCAGTTCCTCAGAACAACTCAAAATATGTCGTTAAGGCACAGATACCTTCTTTTCTATTTCAATTTACACTCTTATTTATACTTGACACGCCAGAATAACCCCATGATAAGTGAAATATTAGTATATTTACTTTGCAGAAAGGAACAGCAGCACAAACCTAAACTGCAGACCCTCGAAGGAATCCATGACAATTGTACCTAACCAAGTTTTAAAAGCCGAAGTTACACAAAAAAAAACCTGGAACAAAACTCAGGATTGAAACTTCTCCCGAGATAACAACTCTCGAATGTCTTCTCACAGCAAGAGTATTTGCAGCAAATCCTGATCAAATACATTCATTTGCTGTTTCTCATGTCCACGAACCTTCAAACTTTTTCTGTTCCCATAAACACTCGTTTAACCCTTCCTTCTCAAGGGCTGGCACCCCATCATGATAAATGAGGATGGAAGAGGAGTCTGGAGCTCTTTTCTGCTTTACCACGTATGACCGACACCAGCGCCCCTGTTCTGACGACGTATCCAGAGAGCACAAGCCACCATTTCTTCCTGTACTGTGATGTAGAAGAGGGCAACGAATGTAAAACTATGCAAGAGCAGAGCGTCTCCTTCAGTGTAAGCTGGAGCCACGCTGAGAACAAAACGGCTGCTGAGCTTAGAGCACAAGACAATTTTAAAATATAAAAGCGTGGAGAGCAGAATCACTGCTTCAGGGCATGAAATGTGCGTAAACACCACACCAAGGGCAAGAAGGACCTTCCAAAAATTGTACATTTAGTGTAAGCTAGCAATATGCATTCCCTTTATCTCTGACAGATAAGCCCTTCCACATGGCAAGTTTCCCATCTATTTCTGGATAGGATTAACCTCCCTTTCAGGGTACCTGTATCGCTGACTGCGGAGGAAGCTTAGACTATCAGCCATCTAGCCAAAGCCAAAGTTAGATGAGACACATCCCACCATAACTGATTTATCCAAAGACTCACAAAATACACCTGGAAGAATTAGAAACAAAATGCCTGAATTAGCACTCACTCAGGCCCATTACGCTACAGTTTTACTTTAAACTGGCTCTGGGGATTTAGCTATCTCTCATTATCCTACTGACTCACTGGAACGGGAAGAATGTCAAGGATTAATACAGTTAACCTGATTCCCCACCTATCTATCCGTGGTTTTTTTCCCCAATGTTAAGTTTAATTTATTTATAAAAGTGGGAGGGTTTATTTCAGACCTTCTCCTGGCTTATAATGGTAGTAGCCTGGCCTTTTTTTTGCATGACGTACACTTTTGGGGGATGTAAATTTACACCCGAGAGGACGGTGAGATTGGGAATCCTCTAGAGCTGCAGCGACAACACACGAACTTAACCCTGCACTCACACAGCAATGGTTTGCCAGCCACCTTGTCGGTTACGGTAAGGTTGACGGCTCTCCTTAACAGCAGTTACATTTCTGAAGAGGTTCAGGTTCCATCCTTGTGATAGAAGTTTCTAAAGTAATGTTCACCATGAATCTTCTTACACCCAGCAGAAGCATTTGCTAGAGCAGAGCAGCAGGAAACATCCCGACTATTCCCCCTCCCCTCGGAAACCCCCCGCTCCCTTCTGAGTCGAGCCAGGGCTCTCGTTCCTTGTTCAGCAGTCGTGTTTCATTGTTCCATCCGCAAATTAATTCTGAACTATAATTACTGCCTTATTTGTGTATCAATAATGACTTGAGTAAGTTGTAATTGATTGTCTGCACCAACCTTGGAGAGCACAGAGGCTGTGCTGCAAACGATGAGTAACTTTATGAGCAGCCTTCAAGGGTTTCGTAAGGGTTTAGTTTCAACAGTAAATACTAAATAAAGTCTTTGTAATGACAATGCACGTTACGTAGCAGATCAGAAAGTACAGCTCTCCTTGAAAGGCACAAAGGTGTAAAACCCCGTCCTTCAGGCTCCCTTCTCAAAGGACTCTCCACGCTGCTCCACAGGCTGTCACTTTTCTCTTCCTTTGTTTTCTTGCCATTTTGAAAATACCAAGTGTTGTGTGATAAGAACAGAGCGAAAGGGATCATCTTTTAACTCAGGCTTGGCTCTGCAACTCAAGAGACTTACCTACTATTTTAGATTTTGCTACAAATTTCCCGCCCGCTGTTGGACAAGCCATTTACGTTTGTCACGGATCACCCTCACCAGTAACGACAGACAGCTTGTGATGCTTTCGCATCTCAGGTTGTTGAAGTGATATTCACAGGTTCACTCATTCACGTTAACAACACCTTCTCTCTGCGAGGGAAGAAAAGGGTTGATGCCGGCTTGGACTTGGGAATAGATGCAGAGGGGTAACTAATGGAAATTAGCCCTGGGTGTAGATCGGCAGAGACACACCAGCTCTGGTTTTGTAGCTCACAAGTGGGTATATTTCAGGGTTGGTTTGTTTTCACAGAGATCTTATCCTGCTAGAGAAAAATAAATACATTGGCTTTACTTGGCACAGACAAATTTCACTTTGTGAACGCAGAAACTAAACTGGCCTTTGTAAACAACATTTTTTCAGCACAGCTGTCTCCAAACTGCCCACCTACGGAAAATTTAAAGCTCTGATTCAAAACTCTTTACTGAGTGTTAACTGAATAACTATGTTGAGACATGTACTCTTTTTTTTTTTTTTTTTTTTTTCTTTACTTCACAGTATGTTCCATATAAAGCTTCCGGAAAAAACTGATCACTAAGATAAAACTGGCAGGAAATCTCCAACAGGAACCATCACTTTTCTTTTCCTGCAGAAGATGACACTCGCACAAAGGACCTTCTCTCGCGTTCAACAAAGCCAGCAAAGCAGCGAGGTCAAGCGAAGGCACTTCGAAATGCTTATCTGAATGCGAAACACAGAGATTATTCAACAGATGGAGGGAGGGAGTCCAAGATGCTTTTAATGACTCATGTTGCCTCCAAAGCGACCACTGATAGAAGAGCGACCAAGCCTTCTATGAAATTAGAGCAGGATGACAGGAGTGATACGAGATAGGGGGTGGTCCTCATTCCCAGGAGGGACTCAAGGGCTGAGACTACTTGGAAGACAGACAGTGGTGTGGAAGGATCTGCTGGACACTTATAAAACTATCGGTCGTTCAGGGAAGTTAAATAGGGGAGGACCATTCACCATGTCATGAACACAAAAACCAAGAGGTCCCAGTGAAATCATTGCAGAATTTTTTAAATAAGTAAACTGAGTAATTTATATGTGCAATGCCTAATTAAATTCTGGAACTCTAGAGCTGCAGGATGGAGCTATGGAGCCGAATGGTTGAAGAAGAGATGAGACAAATATAGAGGGAGCTCTTGGACAAACCCAGACACACAAAGGAAGCCTACAGAGGGTGGAAGCAAGGACAGGTAGCCTGGGTTGGACAGGGCTTGGAGCAACCTGGTCTAGCGAAAGGTGTCCCTGCCCTTGGCAGGGGGTTGGAACGAGATGACCTTTAAGGTCCCTTCCAACTCAAACCGTTCTGTGATTCTATGATCTGGTTATGCTATTGAACATGACAGATTGAAAGCAGCATTTAGCTCTGTCAGTTCCTGCATGCCAGCTACCAAATGAGGGAGGACATGCCAAGGCAAGAGCACTCTAAGCTTGTCTCTTCTTTAATCAGCCATTGCTCCCCTTTCCAGGAGACAGGCCACTGACCTAGACAGGTTTTTTAATCTGATCAAATTTCTGGCCATCTTACAGCCGTCTTTAATTTATGGCTGACTACAAAACTGGTAACAACTTATTCTCCCTTTGCCTTTTAGTATGAGCACTCACAAGGCAGAGGCAAGTATCTAGATCACTGGATGTAAGCTTTTGGAAACTACAGTAACCAGAAAGGACCATGTTGACCATACTGGTTCTCAACCCTCACATTCAATTTTGTGTAACTTTGCCTTTCAGTGCAGGGCGAGCAGCTGCAGCAACACCATTCCCAACAGTTTCTATGACATCTACAACGGTCTCAGCTCTTCCCACATTGGTCATTAGCAAGGATATCTTGCCCATGACCTCCCAAATGCTCCTGGCAGCTCCCAAAGTAGCCACAGCTCCCAGCCATAGTGGTTTGGCAGGCATTGTACAGCCAAAATTGTTTGCTAGTATTTGGTTGGACTATTGGTTGCTTGCTTGCTTCTTTCAAAGAAGTGCCCATTGTGGTTAGATATTGTATTAGAATACTAATTCTAGTAGAAAATTGTAGTTAGAAATTGTATTCATGTTTCAGAAGTACTGGAATTAATTCTCTCAGCCCGCAGAAACGCTCTCTCGTTATCTCCCGCTTGCAAAGACAGCAGCAGAGCAAAGACTACTCGCAGCAGAGCATTTTGCATCGGGATACCTTCCTGTGAAATGGGACAACTGCACAGCAATCCAAGCAGCACCCTTCCGAGCCGAGGCAAAGCAGGCAACAAGGAGCTTTACTCTGTATACAGCTGGAGCGAGGGGAGACCTGAGTTCCACTTGCAGTACCAGCCATAGATTTTATTCTACTTACTCACTGCCTAAAAAGAGAAAAAATATCTCTGCCTTAAGAAGAGGAGATCCAGGTATAGCAAGGAAGTTACCAGGAATTTTCTAAGCCTACAGACCTAACTCCTGCCGTTGGTACAAATCCAATACAGCAACCTCAGCCTGTATCACTTCAGAGAGAACCATATGGAAGAGAACTGCAATTTCCTAATTTTTAATAGCAGTGTCTGTCTTCTCCCCTGAAAACCGTGTCTTCGTACTGATTAAAGACATTGTGAACAAAAAGGAAGAAGAAACCGAAGAGAAAAGCACATCATTATACAGAATCAATGCAGGTATCACCAGCCTAAAACGTGATGGTGTTGATGATAAATTCCAAGGGTGGCTCACACGAATACTGCAAGAGAGAGAGGCAGCGACAGCGTAGTGCACCAGCACAAATATCTACTATTACCACCAAAGGAAGCCCATTACTAGCGTGGATTCACCTCGATTTACTCATTGAAAAGGTGGCATATTTGCCAGTAAAACTGTTCAAACAGGGGAGGGTACGCTGTCAGCAAATTGTGGCTCTTCAGTGATGTATTGTCTACTGTACTACAACCTGCATCACAAAAGAAAAAACTTTAGCCTACCTCTTGACAGCAAAGGACAAGATGACTGACTCTCAGTTTGTATCTTTAAACACAGTGAAGCATGACAGAAAAAAAGCAACAGAGTTGTTGCAGTGAATTCATCCCCTATTCCCAGGGCTCTGGAGTTCTGAAAGTTTTATAGTGTTGAAATATTCTAAATCCAGGAAAGCACTGACTTGGTGG
>JAVKKW010000055.1:2295656-2361437 GCA_034782655.1 Micrastur ruficollis
CCAGGAAAGCACCGACTTGGTGGACTAGATTTATTTCTATGAGATTTCTTGTTAAACCTAAATCTGTCCAGTTTTATAATTCACTCCCTGAGATTCTTGAACTCTTCCACATTTCGGATTTTAGAAACTATTGCTGTGCCTAACAATTTATGAAGAAGGTTGTGTATGAGTTGAAATGGGGCTAAGGGAAAAAAAAGATGATGTTGGAAAGAATTACTGCTAAAAAACTAAATTGACTTGGAAACCATACAGATGTTGTGAATTCTGCTGCAGCCAATATGATTTTACTTGAGGAACTTGATTTTCACATAGCCCTCCATACAGCTTCTATTAGCTTTAAAGGTACATTTTTTCTCTGTAAAATACCAGCGCTACCTTTCTGTGCCTGTAATTAATTTCAGATACAGGCTGTAATAATTACTTTGCAGGTAACTAAGCTGATATGACCATTATTGATACTTCCCAGAAGCCTTGGGGAAACTGGGTAAGAAAGGATTTTATTATCTCAGAAACAGTTTTCCATTAAAAAAAGAAAAATCCACTTCGCTCCAGGAAAAAAAAAAAAAAGAATCCAAATAAAACATAATCTGTCAAAGATATGTTCTGAAGGAAAGAATGACTCTATAAAATCTCAAAAAGTATCCACTGTAGACAAGGTGCTTTGCCAGGACTGAGGAAACCCAGGTCAAAGAACTTCAATGAAGAGGAAAGGGGTTAGTACCTACAAAAATTCACACCCCAGCCCAAGCCAATGACAGGTTCAGTGATGTGCCTCCTCTCTGCCTCCCAGCAGAAATTCAACTGAGGAAATAAGAAACATTTCTCAACAAAGGATTCAACAAAAACCCAACAGCACTTCTACAACTTCACTCGCAAAACCTGAAAAAGCAGAAAGATGGCCATGAGCACACATAAACTGCATGACCATGAACACGTGTAGACCAAAAACAATGAAAGTAAACCCTTGATAAGGAGGAATGTTCCCCAATTTCAATATACACTGTTTGATTGAAAATATTACCCATACACGTTCTCACTGGATTACAGCCGGCAGTGATATCATACATAATAAGAACAGAAAAGTTCCAGTTCCAAGGTTTGTAACTAGAAACATGTTTACATGTGAGTTTATTATGTATGGAAGAAGAAGAAAATGCCTGAATTAAAAATATACAGTTGCTAAGTGGATCAGTGACATACTTTATTTATTTATACTCTAGGGCAAAGGGATTAATACTAGATTACAGTATGCAGGGTCCTCCCCATGTGAGCATGACCCTTCACATGTGTCCCTAGAAGAGATCACGCTCCTTCAATTGATCTTTCCTAACTATTCACTAATTGATAATGCGTACTGTATCTAATTAGCCTTCATGTCATAACCTATTAAGCAGAAATGCAGTTATTCCTGTTGAAAAATCCCAAACTGAATGCCACGTTAACCCATGCTTAGTCCACGTGGAAAAAAGATCGACTGTACAAGACTCGGCCATTGCTGCGGAATACCAGCGCAACCATACACTGCGTAGCATTTTTCAGGCTTCTGTTTTGTTTTATATCAGTGCCGTTAGGAAAATATTAGCACTGCGTTACGTTTGGGAAACCAAAGTGCTAACAGTTTAAATCAATAGCACAACAAAGAAGAGGAAAGTGATTTCCATGACTTTCATCCCACCATTCACCTCAATTTTACCCAGTCACTCATAATAATCACTACATTTAACTGTACAGGAATCAGATAATTATGGGTTTGGACTCTTTTATATGTAACGTGATAAATACATCTTTGATCAGTTCCCTATTTGGAAATACAGGAAAGTTTTCAGATCCCTAAAACGCCAACTGAAGTCAAGCAATGCTGCAGGCAACCTTACCTTTCCTTTAGCCTCCAATTATTGCTGACATTTCTTAAAAGAGATGTTTGCTTTCCAGCAGAAAGATGCCGGCAGAAAAACTTTAGCTAAGTTGGAGTAGATGCTTTACAACGCGAAATGCAAAGTAAAGGGAAAATGAGAGCAAGGGCTACGTTCCACCCGCATTGTTGCTCCACGGAATTCAACACGGCCGTGGCCGCCTGCGTGTCTGGAATGAAAGACGTTTCGTAGAAATTTTCAAAGTGTTTAACGATCTATTTAAAACCAACTTCCCCCTCAAAAAACACTTTAAAAAAATGAAAAACTTTTTAAAATGTCAGATTATGTATGACTTCTTAATACATTTCCGGAACAAAATGGACATTATAAATTGCACTATCCAGGAATTAATAGATCATTGTTATTCATTATTTTTATGCACCATTCTACTAGAAAGAATCAATAAACTCATAAAGACATTTTCCTCAGAAATATCAAGGGACAGAATTGTTTACAGCTTGTTTACCATTAAAATTTCATGCAGAAGCAACAAACTACCGTACCATTTAAAATCCATTTGATGCTTGGTATTGCACTTCACTTCTGGTGCAGGAACACTCCTATTGTACACGTAGCTGCTGCTCCATGTCACCAGGCAGAACTATCAGGGATTTCAACGTAAGTACCATTTAACATGTCATCAGGATAGACTATCCAAAAAGCACAGCTAAACAACCTAATGGAATGGATGTGCAATTACTAGTCTCTTGAATTAGTCAATACACAATTGGAGGTTCATCATTAGCTCGTAATATTTTATGAACTGAATTGTTTAAATAAATGTGTTTGATAAATAGCGATTAAATCAGCGGAGGCCAAGCTGGCATGCCAGGCTAAGCTTATCCACAACCACTGGAAAAAAATGGTTTAACTGGTAAAGCTCAGTGAGAAATACGGAACATTCAGTACAGTGTTTTGTTGAACCACGCTATTCCTGCTCATTATTTCTACAGCTCACAGGCTGCCCAGGGAGGTGGTGGAGTCACCAGCCCTGGAGGGATTTAAGACATGTAGATGCGGCGCTAGGGGACGTGGTTTCGTGGTGGGCTTGGCAGTGCTGGGTTAACGGTTGGACTCGATGATCTCAGAAGTTTTTTCCAGCCTAAACCATTCTATGATTCTATGCTAGGATTCCTCTAAGACAAAATGAATGCAACCTGTTAAACATTAATGTTCAGGAAGGAGACACAACACAAGAAGAAGATGAAAAATAACTCAGGTACACAATTAGAGAGATGAACTGAACCCAGAACTATTTTTTCTAATTCCAAATTTCTATGCAACCACCAAAACACATTATTTCAATCTTCAAAACACATTATCATTAGATCCAAGCCACTCCAGACTGAACTCCAGCCAATACTGTTTTGTAGGAAAAGATGTATAATGCTGCCCTTCCACCCAATGTCATAAAATATTTGATTTATAGCACAGCTCCAAAATTACTTGCTCAATGCACGGAACCAAACTGTTCCTGCAGAAAGAACTGTCCTGATAGCCCGTCAGGAAGGACCTTCACAAGACCTCATTCTTCTGGCCATCTTTGAGGAATCATCTTGTATGACAAGATGATTGCATGACAGGAGCTTTCAATCACCAGTTTCACATCATTTTGCGTAACAGAGTCATAAAAGGAACAGCTTCTACGTTTAAGAGTCTTGTACTCTAAAGCAGACAAGGAAAAGGATTTCAGTGACAGAGAATGCATCAGCTTCAGCCTCCGTGGTTCCAAAGTGTTTTGGACGCGACTGAATTCCCAGCGGCTGTTGAGATTTGCATCGTTTGCTCCAGTCTCCTTTGGCCTCTTGACAATGCAGACCCCTTTGGGCAGTGGCAAACAGCTACAGAATGGGAAGTCAACTTAAAAGAAGAGGGTAAAATCAGATGCATTTGTAACTTTTAATAAGCCTGACCAAGATATTCTGCCCAACTAACACGAACGTATTGCTTGAACCTGCTGGACAGCCAGGCTTTTTAATTGTACCCAACTGTAGCTTATATGGTAAAGCAACAAATAATTTCATGGGAGAGACATAAGATGCAATCCTGGTGTTCCTAGGTTTTTTCATTTTAGCGATCAAAATGAGTGAAGTTTTTCTTCTTCACTAATACAAGACCAGCAATGGTAAAACACATTCAGAGGTTTTTATAAGAATTCTACAAATTCCAGCATACTGTGCCTTGAAAAATAAGTAAGACATTAGCAGAGAATACCAAAGCTTCATTTCTATTGTCATTTAACTTTTATAAATTAAAGTTGCCAGGGAACTTTCAACTTCAAGCAACAGGACACTTGGCTGCCTTCTGATTTCAGTATTCAAATGGAGAGAAAAGCATGACCAACACAGCTCCAGCAGTCACCAATATTTAACATTCACAAGAAATTGGAAATTAGACACAGTAAAAGAAAAATTACACAGGCATGCACATCCATCAGATCTGCTTGTGCCCTCTGTTGCTGGGGATCTGACTGCTTCAGGCTGCCTGGGTAGGGAGAGAACAGCTCAAGCAATACAGAAATTTCAATTCACGATAGTGTGGCAGTCCACTTCAACCGCAGTGAAATCCCATTTTATTCTAGTTCTTTTGTCTTTACAGGAATGCTTTTTATATACTTTTTATGAATCCATTTTAATGCTATCTTTGCGCTCCTAGATCTTGTCATTCAGGATTCTGGCTCTTAACTCTATAGGAAACAAACTTCAATTTCAGCTAATCATCTTACATAATATGATAAGCTAAACACAGAGAACAAATATTTCCTGAAGGGGTAAAATAATTCTCAGGGAAAGAATAATCTTGCTCACGAAATTTAATTGAGGACTTTATCTTCCCTACAGATCATCCATTGGAATCCTAAGTATTTATTTTCCTCCAGCACCCCCTGCAACTAAAACCCCCAGGAACATTTTGTTTAATTTCAGTCTCAAATAAGGTAGGATTAATCAGTTTAAAAACCATTTAGACCTCCCCACCATTATCTGTTTTAGTGCTGAATTAAAAATGGAGCCAGAGATGTTGCTTCTTTCCCAATCTTTCTGAAGCAAGATGTGCAAATAGTCAACAACACGAGCCGGACTCTTTCATGATATCTGCACAGCACTGGAAGCAGTGTGAGAAGGAAATCAGCCCAAAATTTAATTTTGCCAGACTTTCCGTCCAGTCTGCATACTTTCAAGAATTTCAGGCATGTGGGCATAGGGGATTTTCATGCTTACTTATAACAAACTTGAAATCCAAATTTTTGGATAATCACCTGAAGAAAAAAGCACAAAGATAAACCTAGTCGTACCCAGCGAGGTGCGAGCATTTTAACTTGGTACCAACTACAAAATGTTTCAGTCCCTGGGTTTTCTCTCCGATTACCACCAAAATGAAGCCATAACCTTTAAACACAGGGTGAGATAGAGTTTGAGCTGCGGACAGGCAATCTGAGATGAGAAGCATTTTGAACGCTTGGAAGCGAGGAGATACACATCTTCAGAGGTTTCATCAGGGGTAACTCTTAACTTAAAGCCCCCAGTGTTATCTGGCACTACAATGAAAGAAGGCAGCAATACGGTACTACGTGGCTGTGAGCAGTTGCCACGATCTGCTGCCTAACATCTTCAGAAATGCTTGCTCTCCACTGGCACACTCTGAGTTGCAGATTTCTGATGAACCCCAAAACAGAGGCGACCTTTGTAGAGTTGGAAATTCTCTATCGATACTGCTAAGTTGTGGTATTTACCGCTGGGGGGGAAAAAAGAAAATAAAATTGCAGCTACCACAAAACTACTTATTTACCCCTATAAAGAGCAAGAGCCAGCAAAGAGACGCTCTGGACCACTTCTTTAACAGAAATACTTCTGTAATAAAAAGAAAATAGAATACAATCTGATCTTCTTTTTCTCCCAGCCTTTAAATGAGGGCGAGAAAGCAGAAGGGGAAGCAGTGTCAAGGCTTACCGCACCGACAGGCCTGAAGAGATGTGTTACCCATATGACAACCTGAGCTTATCACAGTGGGGGGACTTCAGCAGGAGATGAACATCTTGAAATGAAGGGGTGAAGAGAAAAAAAGGAAGGAAATGCCAAGGAAAATGATCTGAAAATGGGAGAAAACGACCTATTATTGCTTCTTTTTTATATCACACCATTGAGTAGGACTCAGAGTAGCTGTCAAAAAGCTTTCTTTACTGAAAGAAACTAACAGGGGGTCCTGAGAGTCCCATGGGACAGTACGTGACAGAAGAAAGAGAAGGATACTATAAAATGCGAAGGAGAAAGAAGCAGAGAAAAGAAAGGTCTGAAATGGTTAAGGGTGTCAGGCAGCAACTAGACACAGACATCTCCAGGGGAAAATGGGAAAAAAATAACCCAATGCAACCACAAAGCACGAAGAAAGAGCAGCAGAAAAACCGCTGCCTACCTAGAAACTGCAGTGCCTGGCCCCGTAGAAAACGCTTTTCCTCTCCTACACCCCTTCCAGCCTCCTGGAAATGTGCACCAAAAGCCTGGATTCTCTTTTCTGAGTGTCTCCAGCCTTGCCTCAGATCCCAGGGAGTCATGTCTGTGTTGGGGAGAGGGATGGATCCCCCTTCCCGCAGGTCCTGGCATCCGCATCACCCTCCGTCCGCAGCAGCCTCGCTGTACGCGGGGAGTTACCGCAACCATCGCGTTTCTAACTTCCCCAGCAAAAAACCAAGCACGTTGTTATTTACAGCTAGAAAGGACTTCTCTCTGCAACAGGCTCATCTGCTCCGTGCAAAACTCTTTGCGAGCTGACGCAGGCTGCCTCTTCTCTTGTACGGAAGAGCCATTATCCTTCTACGGCTGAAGAAATGAAATACCAGGGAGTCAGCCCTCTTGATTATACACACACAGATTTAATTAAAGATTGGTAATACAGGTCAGGTCACTTGTTCTTTTCTGGCCATTACCTAAAAGACACTGTTCCCCTGTGTTTGCTAAAGCGGTTATTCGAGATGGGTGCATGAACGTAGCTAACGCCGTGCGGCTCTGAAGAACAGACAATGTGCTTGAATCTCCAGCACAAGACCTCATCTTTACGAGCAGGCTTCTGAGGAAAACCCGAATTTGTACGCCAGGAGGAACTGAGGCCATCAGCAGTCACATGCCTGTCCCACTCCTGCCCATACGTAACATTCTTCATGAAGAAATCGAGGGTTGGTTAGGGCAGACCCCAAGTATGAACTGGTGCTCTGAGCTGGGTTTGGGGCATCCCGCTGTCCGGGGGAGGGGGGGCAGAAATACCACTAGTGAAGTGGTACTGGGATGACCGGAGCCATACGGGTCTCTCCAGTGCATGGGGTCTGTTTGATCACGTGGAGGGTACAGGAGGACTCTGGTATGAGTGTGTAGGCCCTTGATCTCCATCCTCTTCTGAGAGGAAAGCTGGAGGAGAAGAGAAAACACGCACAATATTGCCCTGCAGGCATCAGAGGCTTTGCAGGGGAGGACCGATCTCCTGACCGCTGCCCCAGCCTCAGGACCGGGCAGGTGTTGTCTCACCGGGGCTGGACCTGCTTCCAGCAGCTGGCAGAGCTGTTTGCTCTCCACTGCTCTACCTGCTGCTCTGGAGAAGAGGAAAGCTCCTAGAGGGTCCTCGGACAGAGCAAAAGCCTCCCTGGCAGCCCGGCGGCAGAGCTGGAAGCAGGCTAGGGATGGAGAAAGAGGCACCAGCTCTGTGTCTACACTAACACCACGGGGACGCATCTTTATGTATTTGTATTGTTTGGAGGAGGAAGCAGATTGTAACACGGGATCCAGAGATAAATGGAGGAATGTTGAAGCCCAAGAGCCTCTTGCTGATCATGCTGCTATGCTCCCTTGGCTGTAAGCCCTCTTACCCACAGCACAGAGCCAGCCATCACCCCCAGGAGCTGCCTCTCTGCACTCGGCTGGAAGCGTCCATCTCCACGAACTCTCAGACGTTGCTCAGCAGGGGCTGCAGGAACGAAATTGCCGTGCACCGCTGCCATCTCTGCAAATACACTCACATCTGCAAAATGGAGCTCTCCTCCCCAGTGTCCCATCTGCTGCTTTACCATTAGAGACTTTGCGCACCCCACGTTACACTCATTACCCAAAACACCGTAGAAGTCATCACTGGGGGCCTTAATTTTCCCTATCAGAGCCGTACAAGCATCAGAGTTTAAATGTGAGAACTGCTCTGAATTACAACCAATGCTGTGAAAAACTTTTTAGTAATAATAAACTGGTTGAAAAGACCGTGTTTTGTAAGGAAAAAAAAAATGCAGTCTAGTGAGACTAGAAGGATCCCCAGGCACCTCTTACCGTGGCCACAAGACAGTATCTTGCATCTCTTCCATTTCAGATTCCTGGCTTTCACAATAAAACCAACATCACTTTTGTTAGGCATCGAGATCTCTTTCTATTGCAAGGTGAGAGCAAGGTGCCAGAAAATGCAATCCCAGAAACGCAATGCATGGGGAGATAGCCGAGTGGGAAGCTGCCTTGAACATTGTCAGAGGGACAATGTTGACATGACTGTGAAATAAATCCACTCTCAGGATCTCAGGGATGTGCCAGGACACCCGTGTCCCACCAGCAGCTCGCTACTCTCTTCTGAAGCTAGGACCCCAAACTCTTCCCTTTAAAAACTGATTACGTTCTTCTTAAGACCTACCCAGAGCAGTTCCCGTTGTACACAGCAGCTCAGGATACATCTCGCGTTATGAAGCGCCCAAGAGCAGGGCAGGCTCTGCCAGGCTGCGCAATCCCGGGGTGCCCCATGAGGACTGGGCACCTGCCTCCTCCACAGCATCACCATTCTTCAGCTTTACTGGAAATAATCCAGGTTTAGTGAGCAGACAGAGGGAAGAAAAGCCTTAACCTGAGGTTAAAGCACTTACTCGGAAAGGGAAGATCTGGGTTTCAACGCCCGACTCAAACCCTGTATACAAGTTACTGGACAAAACAGGGGGACTAAAAATAGATTTTCATACCTTCAAAAGCAGTATGAACAATCATTTTCATTCTCACCCCAAGCCTGTAGCTCAAATAAACCACAAATATTTTTCTGGAGAGAGGATCAGCTTCGTCAGCGTAGGGGGAGTGTGTCTGGCCTCACCGTGCTGCATGCAAACCCCTGCCAAACCAGCTGCAGCCTGCTCCTGAGACACGCTGCAAGGTGCCCAGACTGCGGGTTTAAATTTTTTTAGACAGCAATGAAGAAACTGAACCGTTGTTCATCCCCCATAAGGGCTGCTCTGTGCTGGAGCTTTTCTGTATGAAGGGAAATGAAGTTCCAGTTTTGGTGCCCAGGTTTTCTGGGGTTCCTGCTTGAATACATCAGAGTACAAATTTAAAATACTCTATATTCAATCTGGTATAATGTCTTACAGATATTTTCAGTGCATTCTGGAACCAGAAAGCCTGTATCAGGAGCTGAATATATATATCAGTCCTCCTGGTTAGTCAAAACCCAGGCTTCCCTGTATCCCATAAAAATCTCATGAAGACCAGTCTTCCCCTCTGCCTCTCCTCCCTCCTGGATTTCTGCAAGGCTGAATATATTTATGCTTTGAAAGTACTTGGAAGTCCTTGGCCAGAAATTGCTACAAATTTCATATTGTCTCTTAAAAAAAAAAAACAAAACCAAGAAAGCAAACCAGCTTTACCCATATTTAGGTGATGCGTTAAAAAAAAAAAAAACCACCTTATTGCCACATACAAGACAGAAGATCGATGCTTTTTACAAAAACAAGCACCAATGGAAGGCTCTTTTGCAACAAGATGGGAAGCAGGGGAGAGAGGCCAGCAAAAAAATCCCATGGAGACTCATGATTGATTGCAGAATTGCCATACTGATTTGATTTCCTTTAAATAGTGATATTACAGCTTTAATCAAGATCGAATCAAATGACAAATAATAAATCACCGAGCAGAGTTCACACCTGAATAAATAAGTAACTTGGGGGTGGGTGGAAGAAACGGTTAAGATCCTAAGAAGGTTTCAAAGGTGTAACGCTCTCGTGATTTTTCTGCAAGCTGGCAGCAGTAAGGGGGAGCGGATCACGATCCAACAGTCGGCTGGATGAGTCCCTGCGTCCAAAGGGTACTTCGGGCCGGCTCCGATCTGCTGCGAGCAGCCCCAGAGCACCAGGGGAGATAAACCTGCTAAGCTGAGGATTTCACTTCTTCTCGCTGGATCTCAAGCAGGAGGATAAGGATGTATTTTGGGGGCAATTCGGCACTTTGCTAAGGAGGTTGTGGGTGCGGAGCAGAGTGGTGGCAGGAGGAAGCAGCGGAGGCTCTCCCTGAGGCAGTGGCACCTCACCGGCTGCATCAAGCTCTCCCAGCACGGAGCCATCACCCGTTTCCTCCTTCCCTCGTCCCTCTGCTCCTCGGCAATTCCTTCTCTTTTCCTAATACCTCCCCTCCTGCACCCAGTTTGAGATGGCTCCTGTTCTCCTCCTGTGACTAGGAAACCGGTGGCAAAGGTCTCGTTCCTCTCCAGGATTATTTCCAGCGATTCCTCAGCTCGCTGAGCACAGGAACTCAGCCGTTCGGGAAGTCATCGCCGCTGCTATATCCCGTATTGAAAAATGAAGACACTTTTCCAGGCTCCCAACAGTCTTTTCCAGTACAAATCAAAAAGCAAGGACAGACAATTGCAAATAACATTTTATTACGGCAGTACCTTTTAGTCAAGGATCTCAACAGCTAGTTAATGAAAATCACAGCCTGCTCACGCGGCACACGTGTTGGTAAGCTGAATCACAAGCAAGCACCGTTGTGAAAAGAATAATGACGAAAATCCACTTTTAAAAAAAAATTACTTATGAAAATACAAGTCAATAGGAAATTGCTTCCTTAAAGTCTCGGTTGAGGACCGAGATCTGCAAAACAAGGGGCACCAGAAACCTGGACAGACTTTTTTTTTTTTTCCTTATCTCACATATCTTGAAATTATTAATCAATCTTTTTTTTTCTCCTTTTGTTTTTCCTGGTTCTGTTCTCTTAACCATCCGATTTGCAGCACTTCAGAAGTCTAACTAGGTATATAATTTTCCAAGAGCGATGAGTCTTCCAAAACCACAGATGATCAGATCAGCCCACATGGCAAGCGGCTGCCAAAGCAAACAACAACGGAGATCTGAATGGAGCTGGAGCCCTGGAGAAGAGCCCGAGAACCTCGGCCGTGACTCAGTCAGTCATCATTTCTATCAGTCACTAGGAGGAACAGTCCTCATTTTCCCTCGCTGGACAAAATGAGGGCATCTGTCCACCTGGCATCGCCTGTACGGCACAAAACTGCATCTCCCTCCCCAAAGGCACACGCTTGTAAGGACTTGAAAATACAGAAACAAAAAGACGCATTAGGTTAAAATCCTACAAAGGGTTTAAAGTTGATGACTTTGGACACCAGTGCAGCTGTTTTTCTCAGCGCAGTGTTTAGGACAGAGGTGATCATGCAAAGCTGCTCCTCCGCCAGGACATCTGCCTCCCCTCACGGTTGCCTCCAAAACCAAACGGTACAGAAACAGGAGTTCCTAAACTCTTCCACGCTAAACACTGGGAGTGTTTTAGGTCATATCTGCCTCGAACAGCCCGCCAAGAAGCCTCGGAGGTGCAAGTCCCAGCAGACGGACAGATGGGAGAAGGTTTCTGCTAGCTGCGTCACTGCCCACAGGCGATACAGACGCGACCAAGAGCTCCGTTTACTTCGCAGTAGCACAAAAGGAAACTTTATTTTGGAGTGTTAAATTGGCAATGCACGCAAATCTACTTGAGCGTGAAGGACAGGAAAACTAATGATTTTCCTATATTGTCCTCATGCACATACAGGATAAACGGAGGTGTATATTACGGGTAAGAGGAAGATTCGCAAGAGTAAAACCAGCTTCTTCAAATCTATAGGAGATCATTCAGAATTGGCTCTGGTTACCACAACTTTTTTTTTTTTTTTTTTCTTTCTGAGCATAGCTGCGTTGCCATAAACCCTCTTTAGGCAATGAAGACAAAGACCAGTTTCATGGTATAAAGAGAAAAATCCTAGAAAGGTAGACTGGGTAATAATATCTGAGTTGCTGGTACCTTGGCTAGCCAAGAGCAGAACACAAAATAAGAAAATCTCCACGTTGTAAATGGCTCCTGAAGAACTAAGTTGTTCAAACAGAACAAATTTTAGTCGTCTTTTTTTCTTGGTTTTGTGGTGTTTTTTTTTCACAAGCTCACCTGTTCAAAGCACCCACAACAATTAGGGATGGGAGTTTTCAAGTTTGCAGAATTCTCATTCATTCCTGTTAATTTCTCAAGCACCTTTGAAAAATCCTTCTTAATTCATTCTTCCATCACTCTGATGGAACAGGGGGAGCGGAACACAAATTTCACAGATAGGAAACCACAGCAGAGAGTGAGGTGACACTGAGTTAGTTACCTTATGACCTTTTTTGAATAAATTCATCTTCCCAGGCTTTTTTCACGTCTCCATTTCGTAAATGACAGCACACGCATATCTCTAAGGCACCCAGGACCTCCTAACGGGAAGGTTTTCATTTGTATGTAATGTGTGGTGGTGTATGAATAAATAAAAAATAGGAGTAATTAATAATAAATGCCAAGTTTATATTTACAGCAGCATTCATTTTCATCTGCAAACTTTTAGAGAGGATGTGAGCTTAGGACGTTTTTTATTTATTCCAAAGGAGAAAAATGTTTTCCCCACCTTTTTACTGTGACCATGTCACAGGTCTTAGAAGGCTGGGTGGATTTGCCTTGAAATTTTCCAGCGTAATCAAGTCTGAATAAACATCAAACACTGGTATTTCAAATCCGGCAAGGATTGACTTGGGAAGCGATGCGCATGTGAACCCAAGAGACTAGATCAGAACAGAGCTTTCTAACATTAGCTATAGGCACTTGGTTTTTTCCAGCAATGGTCCAGAGTACAAATGCCAATGGTAAATGTATGCTATCAAATGCCAGCTATGAAAAGGAAATAGCTACCCCTACACATGTAGCTCTTGTAAAATAAGCATTATAATTGCACAAGAGACTTTGCACCGCGCTCCCCCACGATCAGGCGTCTCCAGCACAGCACCAAGGGGTCACTCCACAACCTGACATCCAAAGAGTGCGTGTGACCCAGCACGGTCCTGTCCTGTGCTCAGAGACTAAAATGCTTCAGAGCCTTGCATGCACTCAAGAGAGACAGGACCGTGAAAACTGTAGCCAAACACTCCTGCCACCGTAAAATGTATAATGAAAATTAGTAATATTCTAGTCTACTTTTTTTTTTTTTTTTAAAGGAAGACACAAATGTGTTTACCATCCAGTCTCATTACTAGCAGACCAAAGGAGGGCTATGAAACCCCAGTGCTGCTTTCTTCCTACAGTTGGAGGAACAACACAGAGAAGACAAGATGCCACAATCCGCCAGCTCACCGTGACGTGTGGTTTTTTCCTTCCCAAATTCAAAGAGGAACGCCAGCGTTGAGGAGACCCCAGAGACTTTCCACGCAGATGGATGCGTGGGACCATTTTAATCATGTCCCTCTGCAAAATCCCTGGGCTAAGGCCGCGAGTAATGGTGTGCAGTGACACGCAGGGATCATTTGTAGGAGGGCAGCAAAGGGCTGCCGTGCAGCTCTGCCCGAGGTGCTCAGGTTGCCTTTGACACAGAGGATAGCCACCCTCAAAGGAAGAACAAGCCCAGCCCTGATGCTCTATATTCAACTGCATTTCTTTGTTGTTACTCCCTTAACTGCTGCTCCAAAATGCTGACAACATTACTGAAAAGTTCAGGGCTGCTGGCATTTTCCAGAACACAAAGAAAATCACAGGGAAGTAAATCTGCTTAAAGAGAAGCATCTATAATTTTAAACAGCAGCACAGAGTAACCATGTTGAAAAGTGATGTATGATTACTGTCACAAGTGGTTTGATTGATTATTGATTGCAATCATCTCCTCGCTTCCACGATGAAATTGGCTACAACTCCTTCGTGCAGCCCCTGATAAGGCGGTGTGCCTCCCACCCCGGTGCGGTGGGCACACACTGCACTGGATAAATCCCTCTGCAGACAGATCCACCCCCTGCTACAAGGCACCTGCAGGGCTTTGCTGGGCACACCATGATGCTGCAGGCTCAGATGGGCACAGCGGGGGGGAAAAAATCCCCTCCTGGAGCCCTGATTTAGGGCAGAGGGACCTTCCCTGGGGCTCACGCCCCATGGCTCTGCAGCCACTGCTGCCCCACGCTCCAGAGTTGCTCCTGGGGCACCTCCCGGGTTGAAATCCCATGGGAGACCATGCAAAGAGCCGTCAAGAGTTGCCCAGCCCCACCATCCCCTTGGGCACCCCTGTAGACGTGGGCCGAGCTCTACAGGAAAGCCACCATCCTCCCGGAGCCTTCGCCACCCCGTCCTGGGGACTGCCAGGATTTAACCTGCGAGGAAACACCACCCTTGGGAATTGACACCGTTCCACACTGGGAATGCTTATTCAGGGATGAAAGTAGAGAAATTCTGGTCTTTTCAGCTTCGTCACTGGGACAGCTGCCTTCCTATCGACTCAGCTGTTCACTCGCTGAAATATCAAGCGATACGGAGTCAGTATTTTGTCATGCCATGATAATGCACAGAAATAACCGCTAATTAATATGGCATAACAAGAAGATAAAACCCTTTCCCCTTGAAATGTCAAACAATTGCTGAGTGTTCTTCTTTCTTTTTCTTCTATTCTGCATTAATAATTTACACAGAAAACTTCTTCCCATACCAATTGTTGCTGCAAGCCAGCAGAGCAACTCAAATCACTGTCTGAGCGCCTTAACGCATGAATTTCAGCAGGCATTAGGAAAGAATGGGGCAAACAGATCTGATACTTCCCCTCTAGTACCCCAACACCTACCCTTCAAACATTTTTATTGTAGGAGATTTTTTCGGTCCTGGTGATTTTTTTTTTCCAATGCTTAGAATTAAAGGGACATTTTCAGCAGCGTTTTCTTGTTCGCTGGAAAGAATTTTTCCTTCTATTATGTGGCAAACAAATTGTTTTCTTCCATTCTGACTGCAGCCTGAATTAACATAGTTTTCTGACTTAATTCCAACTTTTCAAAAGCAACCCGGTTATAAACAAACATCTTTATTTGTCTGTCACCCTTAACAGATGATGACAAGTACAGTTCTGAGGATCCGCGCTAGCTGACAGCTGCTGAAGAGCCTACAAAGCAAGCACAAAGCACTGTCTTTTACAGTAACTTCAAACTCTGCGCATAACACCGGGAGTATTATAAATAACAGAATCCCAGCTCATGCTGATCTCAATGCAAACCTTTGCACTAACAAAACAAAGAAACTTCATATCACTTCTCATCGGCTATTCCTCACGTGTTGCTTAAGTTTTCAGGTAGGTTTAGGCTCTGTTGAACGTATCACAGGAAGGAACATCAGCTTCATCAAAGCCCTTGATGCTCAGAGGGATGAAGACAACTACAATGTGCTCCATTTGTTCAAGATATGGCCTTCAGACCACCAAGATGACGACTGTCACGGGCGGTTAAACAGTATGCATGCAGGAGGGCTATATAATTTCATATTTTGGTAAGGAAAGGTGGCGTCATTACAGGCCAGTCACTTTTTTAATATATGTATATATACATGCACACATATATCCACAGAGATGCACGTGTATGTATAATATATACACTGCATATACAGTATATAGTTTAATTTCTTTCTCCAAATCAAAATGATTTCTCTTAAATCTTTTCCCTGTCGCTGCCCAAACGTGGTATGGGAGGTGCAGTCCCGGTGCCCCTTCAGCCATGTGTTCACTGCACAGCAGTACATTTAATTAGTTACACATGTAAGAATTAATGCACCCATTTAACAACTACTGAACTCCAGGTTTTCCTACCACATTTATTTTCATTCACATTGCTAACAAACGCTGCGATAAACAATGGAATAATACCCCATCGATTAAGTATAATTAAGCTTAATAATTGCTTAAACTTGTCATCCATAAATCATGACCAGTAAACCATTATGAACCAATTAATCATTAGTGGCATCATTAAGTATGTTTATTTATAGAGTATTTATAGAAAACCTAATCATGTGGTAGAAAAGATTAATAAGTACAAGCTGGCAAAGGGAGGGATGGGGGAGAGGTGTTGTACAAGAGCAGGGAAGCCTCGAATGAGATCACATCTGACAAATAACCATAACACCTCTATTGCAACCATTAGATATTTAATCTGAGACAGAAACAGGTCTGAGAGGCCAGTCAAGGTGTTGAGGAAAAATTGCAGCTACTAAAGACCGTGCGCCAAACAAATAAAACCCTTAAATTTAAATTTGAGACTGGGATGTATTCATTTGTACTGCGGCAAGCATCTATAAACCCAAGAGAAATGCTCCAATAATTCACTGTGCTAAAGACTGCAACAGCACTAAACAAAAGGACGGTGCTTTTCCCCCAAATGCACAAGGTCACAGTTTAACGTCAATAACTGACATTTCCAAAGGAGCTAGGGAAATTAGGTTCTAAAATATCACTGAAAGAAGATGGAACAGGAAGAGGTGCCCAAGTCGCTCTTCGGTTCCTCAGAAAATCCTAGCATGGGTTTTTCCATCTTAAATGCCTGCTTATGTTTTACCCTTTTTTTTTTTTTTGTAAGGTGAAGATTTCTTCCTCTAGCCCCTAAACTTGTTCCCACCTACGGGTATTTATTTGAATGTCCTAAGGGGTTTAGTGCATGAGAGCCTAAGTGGAGACAGATTAGGGAGCCAAAGAAATGTATGAATGTTAATGTAATTGACTTTTTTTAATAGACTTTTGAGTTTAAAAAATTAAACTCCTGCTTGGGAACTGGGCTCTATGAACAAAACAATCTATCCATTGATCCAGCGGTTCACAAGGCTACTCATCATCAAATTAGAACAGCTAAGGAATGGACTGCAATAATGCGTACCTGATACTGGTGCTTATCTCAGCGTGCCTCTGGTCTCGTACCTGAATATTTCTTACCGTATTTATGACATGCCATCTCATTAGCTAAAGACATTTTACTACAGCAGTAGTCCCTTATTTGATTAAATAGAAATTTCTCCATCGTATATACTCTACATGGTTTAAAATAACTATGTTCAGCCTTTAGCCCTGGACCCAGTGTGTCTCAGGCCAGTGAAACATCATCATGAGAAAAAATTGCAAAAGCAGACTTTATAAAAAAAATAAAATCCACTATTTTCTATGTTTTCTAGCTGTTCTCTCACTAGAAGGACAGAAATGCTTGCTTTTCATTTCCTTTTTCTACCATTATTTCCAAACGCATCTTTCTATTTTGCATGAGAGTAAAGAGGAGTATATTTTTCAAAAAGACCAACATTTCCAATCCTCCTGACCCATCAGCCGAGTCCACGTTTTGCCATTAGCTTACAGCATACAGAATTTGTCATCTTGAAAACAAGCAATTCTGCGTATTCTTCCTATAACTGCAGAAAACTGTGATTAGCCCTGTGGCAAAGGGCAGAAAAACCCAGCAGAGACCAAGGCACAAGTGATGCTGCATCCAGGGATGCGGTGTCCGGCGCTGCCTCGAAGCACCAAAACTCTCCTTATACCGACAGGCACGCTACTTTCTTCTGCTAAACAAAACTACCAACGTTATGAAGTTAAATAGGTCAAACAGTCAACTGATACCTGGTTTATAAATCAGGCATCTGACATCTGTTAAAGCCACGGTTCGCCCCGCGAACCCACAAACGGGTCCGTGACTCTGTTCGTTACTCATTACTTTGTCCTAAAAACCCAACAGCAATCAAAGACAGGATGCCTTACCTCTTATTGAATGGCAGTCCCCATTTCCTTGATATTATCAATAAATAAAGTTTAGAAATATAAATGTTAGTCACTGATCCAATGCCAAAAAGCTGTCAGCGTTGTATAAATTAGCATGAACATATGTTAATGCATAATTCACCATTTGCAACAGGGCTTTGTTGAAAAATTGATGAAAATTCATGAAAGAACCTTTCCAGATTAAGTCGCACAATAAACATGTAGCCAGCGGCATTCATAATGTAAAGGTAATAGTTCAGATTTACCCTCTGAACGTTTTGTATATTCGGAGACCGTACATTAAAATTTTAACCATCATCAAACCCAAACATTGAATTACAACGCAGCAGTATGTGTGTACAAGTAAGTGGGTGTTTGCGTGCACGCTGCAGGTATACTTTTCCACCGCTTTGCAAAGTACTGCTGCTTTCTCCAGACATTTTCTATCTTTGCCGTACAATAACGTCCTTCAGAAATACTCAGGTTTTGTAGAAGAGTAGAAAAAATTCAGTATTTCACTAAGCATATGTGAATAGAAGTGGTAGGTGATGTTATATCTAGTCCTGAATATTGATAACTCTATTACATTTTGAAGAGACAAAAGTAGCTTGCTGCCCCCGGCCCATCCGAAATCATACCGAGTTCAAATTACACCCCAAGCAATAGTATCTAATATCCAGGCAACGTCAGAAATCCTGAATACAATACCAGAATCTTTACTCCCTTTGAAATAAATTCAGTGCTTGTACTGAAGTTTTGGGTTGATTTGAAATGACCTAATTAAATTAATGAAAGTAATAAAAGAGAATTTGGATCTTTTCCAGAAAAGTTAAATAATATTTCTACTCCAAACAGCTTGTTCATCTTGAAGAGCCGCTATTTCCATTGGCAGAGTTACATCCATTTGGAGAAACCAACTTCTCTTGCAAATTCAACGACAGGACACGTACTTTGCCACATTCAACCAACTCCTTCCAAAACTAGGTGCCCAAAATAACTGTCTTTAGTCACAGGTGGTTTCTAAGTCCCTTTAAAATTTCTTTGCAGAAAGTTGTAAATGGAACTCATATTTTTAACGATACATATTTCTGCCAATGCATACAGTTAAAAATGAAAGATTATTCATACTAATGGCACAGTCGTGCTCCAGAGGCCAAATGCCTACAGAGACATTACATCTACCTGGAAGAGCTTCAAATCTAAGAGAAGAATATGGGAGAGGAGGGGAAGGCAGTCATTCAAACCACAGTCATCATTTGTAAGCGTAGAGTGAATTTATAAAGGCATAGTTGGGGTTTTTGGGGGTGGCTGGCGTTTTTTTGGTCTAAAATCATGTTAGAAAGGGGAAAAAAAAAACAAATTCTTAGAGTGATACAAAAAATGAGGTGGGGCTTTCTTGAGTCTTCCCACTACTAATTGCAATCTTGAATAGGAAAATGTGCAGAAAACACGTGACGTGTCCTGACTTTACGCTGAAATTCAGCTGCAACAATTGCAAGCCAGTACATTACAACTGTTAAACAGTGCCCGCACCTTCCCATCCTTGAAGCTGTTATCTTTGATAGGTTGAAGCCGCATGATACCAGAGGTGATGGCATTACCACTGAGACCCATTTAGAGAGAAAAAAACATGTATTTTCTTTCTCCGTCTGTCTCTCTCTGATGGCTTCTGTCCATCACGGTTCACTAGAAGTTCTTCATCCCCAAATCATGCCTCCCTCAGCTGCCAGGCAGCCCCCAGCCGGCATGGCAATTAGCCAGATGTCAGCAGTCCTATTATCTCCATTCCTCACTTCTACATTATTTAGGCACCACACGATAAGAGAGAATTGCAGCAGAGGATCCCACCAGGACTCCACTTTAGAAACCTGCATGGAGCCTGAAGGAGGGCCAGAAGAGAGACCAAAATGATGCAAAAGTAGATAAACACTGTCTCCTTTCCTGTCGGCACCCGAGTGCTGCTTCTTTAATTTCTCCTTGGGAATGAAAGCGGGTTGGGGAGATTATAAAAGCATAGCAAAGAGTTATTTTTCCTTGTCACACTTCTCCCTGGCTCTGCATACAGCGCTCTGCTTTTTTCCTGCGATACTGGCATAGGAGATTAACATCTGATAATGGGAGGGCGACAGGCTGCACAGAGGCACGGACTCATACATCAAATGGAAAACACTGAGTAATTTTTTTTTTTTTTGCATAAAACAAAATAACATACACAGATTTTGTGTTTAAAACCCAAAGGGTTATGATTTTCTATTTCTTGGTAGTTCATTTTCTAAAAAAATTCTGCCTTACCCATCCGGCAAGGGAGCAAAATCCCATACAAAACACAAAGGAAAACTTTCTGAGTTTGCCTACAAAATATGCCTGGTGAGGATTTTATTTTGCATATTAAAAAAGCGTTTAAGCATGGGGGCATGCTAGTTAGTATTTCTGGGTCATCATTTGGGTCATCAATTGATCAGTACTTCAGATGTCCAGACAGGCAATTAATCAGTGGCGTGAGCAAAAGATAGACTGTGGATGGAAAGTAAATATGACAGCGACGATCTGTAAATACTTAGACTATGATTAATACCTGAGAAGTCACTCTCCAAGAGTGCCTTTCTTCTCATTTTCTTTCTCATATGGAGCCTTTTACAGAGACAAAGAGTCTTCTTCCTTGCCACTGACATCTTACACGCCACCAACGGCTTAAAATAAAGATGCCTCATTTCCCCTCCTGCCTCATTCCATCTTGCACATCCCGCTGGAGGACCCGAAGTGCTTTATCAACATTAATGAACTGAACCTCGGGACAGTGCTCTGAGAAAAGCAGCTTTTATTATTATTAATCCTCTTGGGCAGATAGGGAAATCAACGAAGAAAGAAATTAAGTAGCTCATTCCCACCACAGCTGAGCAGAGCTATGTCCCGGTCGTGGGGCAGGGACAGGGACACAGACAGGGAGATCTCGGGTGCATATAATGCATTTCCAGGTCTTCATTTTAAGCTGAGTCCAAGGCAGCCCAAGCACCTCAGAGGAGTATAAAAATGATATTTTGCTAGTGGCGGGACCTAAAACTCTGCATGCTCAGTTGGAAGCCTCCCATCAGGTGTCCTTCCGTCATGACAGCCGTTTTAAGAAGTTTTAAGATTTCCATGAGACATTGGCATTTCACAGAGATTTAAATCTGCAGCCTGGTTATCCTGTTAGAGCTCCCAAACCCAGGCTGGACAGAGCTACATCTTCACTGACCCCCAGCACTGGTAACCTCTGCCCGTGACGCAGCACACGTCTTTCGTGGTAGGCAATGATGGAGACTCTCAGAAGAAAAGTATAGCCACTGCACAGGAGGGGGGGTAGAAATGAAGGAGAAGATAAAGAAGATAGGATCTTGCAGCAGCTGGAGAGGGGAAATCAGTCCTGGAGCAATAGGAAGCATCTAAGGGATGGTGCGGTTATCGTGTCCAGGCTCACAGCCTAGCCAGGACTTGGGCTGGGGCTAACATCTGTACAGAGCTCCGCAAATAAACCCCCATCGCAGAAACCTCTGCACTGCGAGAGCTGCCCGGGAGCAGCCTCTTGCACCGCTGCCCCAGCCCGTCTCCCCGGGGGCAGCCCCGAGGGCAAAAAGCCATTGCCCGCCACAGCATCACACATTTGAACTCCACTTCAGCCCAGCAAACCCCTCTTCACCCCCAGCATTGCAGATGGGAGCCCTGAAGACGTACGCGAGGACATTATTTTCTTCTTGCCTATATCTCCATGTCACAGTATGCCATTTTTAGCCTCTCTGTAGCTCCTCATCCCAAAATAACTTGTATTCATAAGACAACACTGGGGTAAGAAATGCAGCATCTCCTGTGTTGATTTACTCCGTTGCATCCCTCACTTCATCTGCCATTTACTGTATTAATTGTTCCAGTAACGCACAGCCGCGCATTCTGCCTCCCAGCCTGCCGCCCGCTCTCTGACAGCGCCGTATTTGCAAACACTCAACTAACATGCTTCGCTGTGTTTTGAAAATTCAAAAAAAGTGACGGGGAAATAACATCCCATTTCCCATCTCCTTGCTTACCAGGTTTTGACACATTTGATGCGAGTAATTAGTTAAACCTGATTGGTTTGCATTAAAAAGGAAGACAGCTGAACTGCAATCAAAGACATTATTAAACAAGTCAGTTGTTTCTCAACGTACCTGAGCTATGGACATCTTCAATTTTTATTTGCTTTGACAAGCAGGCAGCATGGTGCAGGGGTTGGAAAGGGACAACACAGGGACTGTGAGATAGCCCTGCGCTTGTTGTAATCCCAGTCACCGGCAAATGTGAAAGCCTTGACAAAATTTCTGCATCTCTCCATCACATCACCTTATATTATGCTGATGGAGAAGCCTGAGATCACAGAGTTACAGACCACTGAATAAAAGCACATCAACCCTCTAGTCGAAGGCATTTAGCCATTAGAGTTATCATTTTCAGTTAAACAAAAATGTTTCAGATACATACTGCGTAGGTGTATCCGTTCACAAGAGCCCTTAAAAACTCGAGTGACACTTACAGCATGCGACAACTAAAACCCATCCTGTTGACCACGTTCGCCCACCAGCAAATTAATTTCCCGCGCTGCAGCTGCAGAGCCAGCTGCCCGCGGAAAGCTGAAAATAACGGGACATTTTACAAAAATGCCCTGAGGATCCCTGAACTTTTGCTCGGCGCGACAGGTCTCGCTCAGATCTGCGGAGACACCGAATGGAGGAGCCGCAGCCGAGCCTGCCCTGCCAGCAGCTGGCCCCGGGGGGCACGTTTTTAACACTCCCAGATGGAGCAGCTCTCCCGCTATCTGAAATCCAGCTGCCAGTGCAGCTCACAGTACATCTGGCTACCTACCCTCAATCAATACCAACCATTATGAGACTGGACTTTAAATGCAATTATCTAAAATATCAATGATTCACATACAACAACTGTCACTTCAGATTACCTATGCGTTTTATTGTCGGTGATTGTTCTTGAATATTTCATTGAAATGCAGGGGGTGCAGGAGGGACAAGAAGTTACAGCAACGGTTAGAGAGAGAGCAAGAAGAGATGACAAATTAGCACAGCCATTAATTGTGGCAGCATCAACAAGCTGCACCAAGGTTTCTTCCCAATGACACATTTTTAAAGCGTAAAGATCACTGTGGCCTAATTTGCGGATTCCCTCATGAAAATACTTGCTGAAAAGCATCTATCAGGGAGACAAATACAATTAATCCTGGCCTGTGCAGCCACTCAAGTGGCTGAAAAAATTCTTGTTAAACAGAGATTGCCCCGAGCGCTGGAGGTGGTGCGGGGAGAAGCACGGACACGGCGGGGCAGAAAGCACCTCAGCAGGGTGTTGGGGAGAAGCAGCAGACCTGGAGCATTCCCGACCGATGCTTGCCTCCTGTCCTTAAGAGCCTCCAAAGGAAACTTCTCCATAATTATTTTTATACTTGGAAAACTTTTGCCTAGCATCCAGCTTAAACCCTTGCTGGTCATTAAGCTGGCCTCCTATAGCAATGTCCCTGGTAGATATGGAAAATAACTGACAACATCTTCTCTACAACAAGATTTTCTTTATTCCAAGATCTTCTCATGCTTCAACCTTCGCTTTCTAGCTCAACCAGCCCAGAGTTTAAACCTTCCCCTTAAAGGTCCCTGTTCCCCAAACCTCCGGAGACTCCCGGACTGCCGCAGATCGTCTGCAGAGTTTTAAAGTGCAGTGCCCAAACCTGAGCCCGGTTTTCCAGCTGCGGCCTCATCAGTGTCAAGCAGAGGGGAATAACTCCTTCCATGCACTGCTACACGTGACACTTCAGTCAAGACAGCAATATCTGCCTTTTTCACGACAGCATCATGCTTTTGGTTACGGGATCCACCATCTCTCCCAGATCCTCTTTTGGCAACAGCGCTGTCAAGCGCAAGCCCTCCTCGAGCTGTACCCATGCATTTGGGGGCCTCTTGCCTACGTCTTCTTCCCTTTCTTTCCCTTTACCTTGTGTATTTGGCACCGCTTCTCCAAGCTACCATTCCAGTATCAAGTCTGGCTCCTTGCTTCCCAGGTTCTTCCCGGGCTGGTGACACCTGCAGATTTGCTAACCCTACTTTCCATTTTACTTTCCAAGTCATTTAGAGAATGAGAGTTGGGTTTTATTCCCAGCTTTGTCACTGACAAAGCCTTTGGGCAAATTGCTTACGCTGTTCCCCTGCTCAGTGGGGGGAAAGAAAAGCTCAGGAACGTGCAAACCTCGGGACCCTGCGGTACCGAGCCACCCTGCGAGCTCCTGACCTGGGAGGAACTCGGCGGAGAACCCAAAGTCCTCTCCTGGCAGCATCTCACACCTGCCCCCTCATTTCTATGGGCTTTATACTCCACTGATGGGGCTGCAGCAACTCATTTATTTTGATATAAATGACAAGCCTTAGTATATTTTATACCTGGGCATAAATCTTTAAAGCATTAGACAGCATAGTAAGACTAGCTATATATACTACTTTTTCTACACAGTATTTCTGTCAAGGCTTTATTTAGGGCAATTCTTTTATTAATATTATTACTATTCCACCAGAAAGTTCTTATTTGTCATAAGAATGACGTTCCCTAAGATCAGCTGAAAACCTAATGAGCACACACTGTGACATTAATTGGGATGCTATTACCTGTTTTGCTACAAACACTGCTAATATAATAATACACCTCCAAATCTTTCACTTACAGAGAACATTATTCACATTAATCATTTAATAATTATTGCGCAGATGTTACGATCTCCTCAGAGGATCTAATCTTGAAGTTTTTATTCAGCCTGTACTTATTCACCAGAGATTTTTTCAGTGCAATAGGTGAAAACGCCTTTAGTGAACTCAAATTGCACCATGGGAAAGGAGTGGTAAAGGTGTCATACAGGAAGAAACAGAAAATGGAGAAACATTAAGCTGAAGCATTGTAAACTGCACGCTGTGCTTCCAAATCAGCATTATTTAACCAGCCTTAATTCCATAAAAGCAGACAAATTATTAACATGGCAAGATTACAACTGTTGGCTTAGAGCTCATCCTTTGGGAGTTTTGGATTGTAGGACCAGGAAAAAAAAAAATCAGACAAGGTGCTACAAGCACATGAATATATATAATTTTTGCAGAAACTTCAAGCTGTAGATGTGAACTTGGTCTCTGGGGGCAAGGGGTAGGGGGAGCACCTGAGCCACAGCCCACCCTACCTGCCAGCAAAATTTGCAGGTTTTTGTAAATGTGTTTTTTTTAACAGACTGGCATATGCATTAGCCAGTCATCTAAAGTATCACAGATGTCTCACAGCTTCTTTCTTTCTGTTGATTTTTTTTTCCCCTTTTTCTTCAAAACGAAGAACAGTTGGACATCATTTCTGATGCTCAGGCCAATGTGTGGAACAATACAGCTCTTCAGATCCTTAAAACAACAGCTCTCAGGTCCATCTCCCTCTCTCCCCTTACAACTCACTATATTATAAAGATCCCATTTTACAGCCTAGGAAGGTCCGATATCCTGGGAGCAGGGAACCCGCCTGGGGCAAAGAGGGAGTTTGGGACTGAACCCAAGCCCCCCGCTTCACGGGACAGCACCCAAAGCACTGAGGAGCCAAGGAGCAGCATCTCTCGGAGGCTCAGCCCATTCCAAAGATGCTGAGGAATTTAACTGCCATAGGGATACACAATACCCCAGAAAAAGCACATCTTAAGGCTTCTTCCAACTTGTCCCCGCGCCCAGCGGTGGCAACACTCCCACCGCCTTCACCGCGGCGCAGCGCTGCCCGGGACTAGGCAGTGCCGAGGTACCGAGGGTCGGGGACAGCTCAGGTCAACAACCACCACTGGGTAAAACCCGCAATTACTGTGCTGACAAAGAAGGAACAAGGAAGAACTCCTACAGCAGCAGAATAGCCCATAATTGCCTACAATTACCTACATGTGCACATATGGTACGTTTAAGCCTGATGCAGCCCACTCCAAAGCAGCCCCGGTGCTCATCCAAGTTAGCAAATCTCTTTCCTCCAGGTCAGCGAGCAAAACAGAAATGACTAATATAGGACTGCGAAAACCTGATGTCGTATCTTGAGTGTATAATGTAGCTTCACTAATGGAATAGGGCTGGAGAGGAACAGCTCTGTGCTTTCTGTAATGTGTCAAACATATTTGCTCAGGAAGAGCTGATTGCTACTTTTTGGCTTCTTTGCTCTCGAGCAGGGCAGCAGGGCTCTCAAGCAGAAGGGGCCGGGGTGGCTCAACCACGCTGCAGGCCTGCCAGCAATTCACTTGCCCCCGAAACCCCCCTCGACCCCTTCGGCAGCGAAGAATCACAGATCAGCCCTAGGTTTATGCCACTGAATTAATCCCTTACTCGGAAGCCCCTGCCCAGCCGCTACATCAAATTCCCTCTGCGCTATTTCTGACAAAATAACGATCTTCCTGGGATACCTCTTCCCAACCACAGCCGCTGCATACATCTTCTACCACCCAGCTGTTTTTTCTCTCTCGATGGCTGAAAGAAGAAGAAAGAGTTGACGGATCTACCGTTGGCATGTTGAGAAATTCGCTAGTCTATCTGTAACGGCAGGCATCAGAGGGAACCGGGGAGATGCTGGCAAAGTGTCAGAGAGGGATATCGTGAGTATGTGCAAGTGGAAAGAGCATTCAAATCCAGATAGATTGATGCAGTCGCTGTTGCACAGAGAACAGACTGGGATCTTGCAACTCTAATTGAATTTAGTATCCTTCAAAACCTAGAAGTTGCCAGCTTGTCAGCCAAGCAAGTATTTGACAGCGGTACCTAGCTATAAAGCGGTACGTAGTCTCCTGGACCTACATGAATCAGCCCTGGAGAAATTCAGCTGCAAAGAGCAGATAAAGGTGGAAGAATTCCCACCTGTCTCGGGCGCTTTCATACCTGGGTCGTCTCTATCCGCAGGATACTGATTCCAGGAGCTGGGAATCCTCTCTCCCCGCTTAGAAGTGATAATGTGGGAAAGGATTTACATAAATGACAGATTCTCAATAATAAAGAGCTGCACTCGCACAGAAAGGCACCGCACGACAGGCACGTTACCTGTCGGCATCAGAAGGAAATCTGAATTAAGCACGAAGCTCAAAACCTGAAAACCAACAAAGAGCAGACCACAAAAATTAATTTTCTTCTACCCATTCCAAGGGAAATGACAATAATATAATTATTCACTTAATTATCTGACACCTAGTGACAAAATGAATCCCTGGTGTGAAACTGTGAAGGCCAAGGGTCTTACTGCAGGGATGAACGTGGCTGCTGGAGACACCTCCGAAGTCTGCCATTAAAGTGGGGAGGATGAAACGGGAAGGTGGCACGTATCCCGTGAGGAAGATGGAGAAAGAAAGATATTTTCAGGTGCTCAGAAATCTCCCCAAGGCCTGGTTAAGAGGAACACAGAAATCAGAATATGTTGGAATTTATGCCTCCGGGGCCCCAACATATCTCCCCAGAAGTAGGTGATGTACCGAGCCGTGCTGTGCATATAAAACTTCAGGCAATATCACATCAGTGAAGCCAGGCAGCAGTAAGGCCCCTGCAAACGTGCTGCAAAAATATTACACCATTACATGTAGCAGGCAGTATTTTCTGTCCTCCTCTCTGCATAATGAGCTTGGATTAAATAATCTTCCTTCTCTGTGAATAAATAATCATTGGGCTGAGCTTTCCAAATAGTTCACGTTTGTCACAAAAGTTTGAACTAGATTAATTCGAGGATGACCTTGGCCCCGTTGTCCTTTTCAGCAGCCCAAAGGCTCTGGCAGCTGCCCGGGTGTCGTGGTTTAACCCCAGCCAGCAACGAAGTACCATGCTGCCGCCCGCCCCCTCCCGCCTGCCCCCCCAGAGGGATGGGGAGGAGAACTGGGAAGGAATGCAGAACTTGAGAGTTGGGATAAGAACAATTTAATAATTAAAATGAAACATGAAAAAACCAACAATAATGATAATAATAGCAACTATAATGAAAAGGAGGGAGAAGGGGAGAGGAATAAAATCCAAAGGGAAGGGGGAAAGGGAAGAAGTGATGCACACTACGATTGCTCACCACCCGCTGACTGATGCCCAGCCAGTCCCCCAGCAGCGATCAACGAGCCCCAGCCAGCTCCCCCCAGTTTTTACACTGAGCATGATGTCTGATGGTATGGAATATCCCTTTGGCTAGTTCGGGTCACCTGTCCTGGCCGTGTCCCCTCCCAGTTTCTTGTGCCCCTCCAGCCCTCTTGCTGGCAGGGCCTGAGGAACTGAAAGGTCCTTGACTTAGTATAAACCTTACCCAGCAACAACTAAAAACATCTGTTATCAACACTATTCTCACACCAAATCCAAAGCACAGCACTGCACCAGCTACTAAGAAGAAAATTAACGCTGTCCCAGCCGAAACCAGGACATCAGGTACCTCCAGTTCAGTTCTCTAGGGCCAGGGAGTGTTCACACCCGCATCACCCACAAATAAACACACCCCCCTGTCACAAGGATGGGGATACCTTTAGTCTTTCCTACGGACACTATTAGCATTACATTAAATACACTATATTTTCTGAGAGGAAAGGACCATGAGGTCTAAGAAAAGAGACAGGAGGGAGGGTTGTCCCCAGCCCCTACTCCACCGAGAGCTCAAGGGGTTTAGACAAAAAGGACCCACCACCTGCACACAAATGAATGAAGTCCCACCTTGAAAATGTGCCTTGATATGATGACCCGTATACATTGTGATTATATTTTGTTTTGTTTCTACGCAGCAGCCACCACTTGCCAGAGATCCCACGCTGGGGAAGTGGCATGCAAATAGGGTCTTTAAAATGGAGCCATGAATGCTTTTCCTTCGGTTTTCAAGGGCAATAATGCACTCTCACAAGAGCACTGAGTATTTAACGATCTTAAGTGCTGACAACACTTCTGAGAAGAGGATCTGGCAAGCAGAGGTTAAACCGCTTGCCCATGGCCACATCAGCTTCAGAGATGGCAAAGTGGGATGAGTCCCAACTCCTGCGCTACCCTCCTCTAGTGCCTGGGCTCTCACAGCGCGCCGGAGAAACCCTGAAACAAGTGCCATTGCAAGTGCCTGTTAATCCTCTGGAGGAGCCTTGAGCTTCACTTGAACTGTTGCTGGCAATTTAATGGTATCAAACAAAACAGACATTTTCTCATGTGAGCAGCCCACTTTCCCTTCCTCCATCCCATTCAAGAAAGCAATACTCCATCACAACAATTCAGGTCAAAAAACACAGGCTCCATAACCCAGAGTAAATGGAGGAACTTCTCCTTTTAGGCTGACCATATAAAAGCTGAGAAGGATTTCTGGTAGTCCAGAAATAACCATCTCCAGGTGTGACAGCAGCCAGAGACACAGACTGCAGGCTGCAGCACCCAGCCTGGGGAGCAGGAGGCATGAAGGCACCTCTCCGGCACCTCTCCAACGCGGAGAGCTGAGCTGAAAGCTTCACTGCAACTGCAGACCACCCCAAACCCTGCCTCGGGGGATGCGCTGACTGCAAATGGCAGGGGACGGATCCAGGTGCAGACAGACAGCAGGTCCAGTGAGGACGAGGGAAGAAATCCTTTCCAGGACTGGGAGAGACCCCACAGCCCATACCTTCTGCTGTTTGTCACCCAAAGCTAGTGGGACCTTGCACGGCTTACAGCACCCAGCGCCTGCCAGGAGACGTGGCTCCAATTCTCCCATTGCCTTGCACAGAAAAGGTCCCAAATGTTCAAACCCCTTCTTTCAAGTGGTGCTCAATGGGATTCCTGCAAATTGGCTTCCAACGGAGTTATGGTTGTTTCTTCTGGCGGTCTGTACGTTAGATTTCTCTAGCATGACGCTCCAAAAAAGAGACCTCAGAAACTGCTGGTCTGCACATCCCCGTCGTTCAGCTGTCGCTTGCTCAGGCATAAAACTGTAGCAATTCCATCTGGGAGTGCAATTACATTCTGTCCCTGAGCTTATACGCAACTTCAAGAGTCTGAAGGTGCTTTAGTTTCATAGTATGAGGAATATTTAAATGATTTTTTTCTTCCCTGGCAAAAATCCATTATTGTATCACGCATGACGTCTGTAAAACCATTTTCTTTTATTTTACTTTACATTAGGCCTTAAGGGCTAGCGCCTCCTTCACAAAATGATAAATCCTATAAATTAAATAGGAAGAAGCAAATTTCTATGTAACAAATCACATCCTAATTTGCTAATCCATTACTACCTAGTCAGACATTCTCTGTTCTGAGTCTTCATTTGTAATTCATGAATATTTCACATGCACCCATGCATTACCAGACGAACACCGCGCAGCATTGTTTGCAGACGTTTTACAGGCATCCACTGTGCATGTAGGATGGAGAAAATAAAAGGTATGTTGTCATTCTGCTGAGTCGGTGAAAGGAAACCAGAACACTTGCTCTCTGTCACCTGCAATGATACTCCTCAGCATGGAGAGACAGGAAAACTAATGACAATTATGTTAATATTATACTGTCACTATATACAGGGCACACATTACAGGTGGAAAATCTCCTACTGAAGCATAGCAGTAATCACCAGTAAAGTGCGCAGGTGTTTGTAGGGATCTCCCATCAACAAAACCATTCCCTTGTCAAAGAACTAGTGCTCCCTCTAAATACGTTCCCCAGTTCTTTGCTTAGCCTGCTTTTTGGTATCACAAGCAACAAGGCTGCTTTCCCAGGCAAGCTGACACAAAAGCACGGGGGGAAAGCCTGGCTACCAGCCTGCAGGGTTATTGCAATGTTTTGGGTTTTTTTTCACTTTTAGTGAAAAATACAATATAGGACTTTAATATCAACTGTGCAGGTCTGGTAAGACCTACCCCATGCAGCAGTCTGCTCCAACAGCTGACAGTACTTGGCAGTTCAGAAGAAATAAGGGGAAAGAAACCCGATGGCAAGCAAATTGCAGCATAACCTGCTGCTGAGAGTCCCAGGGAGACTGGCAGGGCGTTCACGTACATCACTACTCCCGCAAGGCAAAATGCCTCTTCACCGTAAGGATCCCCAAACGCTGGTGCAAGTTACATCCAACAGCTCAGCTGCTCCTCGCCTGGCAATCCTGGGCTCCTCCTGGAAGCTCCGGGTACCTTTTGGCTTGCTGCATCCTCCAAGATTGTCTCGCTGCTCTTTTTGCTGCGGGAAACCAATGTGAGCAGCCCTGTACTTGGGAGTGACCCTGCAATACCGAGCCAGATTGCATCGGGGCAACTGAGAAAACACCACGCAGACGCTGAACAGATTCTGTATTCCCAGGCGGTTGCCACCAAACACGAGTTAGGACAGGGATGCAAGTGCTATCTCTGAAAATACTTCGGGAACAAGGCAGACCAAACAACACAACTCATCTCAAGATGAGTCCAACCTGCTCTTGTTTTGCAAGAGTGGCTTATTCTGGCTGCAGCTACACCCCAAATCCTGAACACACACGCGGCCTCCCCAGTATCTTTGTATCCCCACGCCTGTGCATCGCCACCAACCAGGTCTTGTCTCCCCTGACATGAAGCATGAATTCTGGCACCTTGAATAACATCCTCCTGAAGTGTACTGCTTTTATTTTTTTTTGTTTGATTTTTTTAAAAGCTGTTTAAAATGGTTGGCTTTTATCAGGATTTCAAAAATACACCAAGCACCTGATGACACCTATTTACCACTGCTGAGGCCAGTCTTTATTCTTGTTGAAGTTTGTGGGCCCTTTAGTATTGTCTTCAGAGGCAGCAGAGAGCATAATTATGTCCACACCAGCTCTCAGCACCAGCTTCTGTCCTCCAGCTCCTCTCCGCTGCTCCCTCTTTGATATGTCTAAATGTCAAAACAATTGCAGGCCAGGTTTGGAGAGGAGACATTTTCATCATGAAGCTGACATGCACAACCTTAAGGAAAGTCTTTATAGTGAACCAATTGTAAGTAAATATTGGAATTTAAACTGATGAGAAACAGATTGGGTGTTGTCTGTCAGAGCCCCAAAGGCCACATAATAAATGGCTAGGTAACAACAGCTCCGGCTCATTGAAATGCAGACATTATTCGCTGAAATTTCATATGCATGGCTTACTCTCCACTGCCTCCTTAACAGATGTCAATGAATCAGATATATATGTTCAGTGAAATGAAGTGCAAATACCACTGCAAAAATCAGAGGGAGGCTCAGCCCTGTGCATCCCTCCACGCCCCCTGGCTCCAGCGAGCCTGTGGTCCAGCCCCAGCCCTGCCCGAGCAGGGGATGCTCAGATGCACCGTCCACACGGATACACCCACAAGCTTCTCTGGTTTTAAGTTTCATATAAACTCATCAAGAGCTATTCTGAAAAATCAGACTGCCACACAGCTGAAAAAGGAGAACATTTCATACCTACGCATCCCGGAGACTCAAAGCCCCCAGGATTATTCTGCCATGAAATCTCAGAATATCAGGATATGCTTTTTCACCACGAGATGTTAGAAGTTGAATTATTCAGTGTTGTGACTAAACATCAGTGCAGGGCTCCGCAGCGGTGCACATCCCTCCCTTCTCCGGGCTGTCCCATGACCTTGGGAGCTGCTGGCTAGGCCTCAGTGCCTTGAGTGATGAGTTGGCTGGTTAAGCACCCCATGACCCCACCGGTAACTCCTACTCGACTGAGACAGAGGGGCACCGCCTGTACTGGAACTCCCGCTGAGTGGTCAAAGCAGGGAGGAAGACTGGAAATAACCAGATATCCTCCGACAACCCCAGAATGTTCCCACCAGCTCACAGCCTGTGTGGCAACTGAGCGGAACAGAATATTTTTCCTGGAATTCTGGAGAAAATTACCAGCTCAGGTTGCAGTCGGGATGGAAAGTTGCTGCTAAGATAGTCATCTCACAACCTTATAAACAGCAGTCCTAAAGGGAGACCCTTTTGAGCTGCCCTGGACCACAGGGGGCTGCACCCAGCATCTCCCCCCAGGCGGGATGCCACTCAGGGCTCACCACCACTAAGTCTGCAGTACTAGGGGGATGGTCACAGAAAGTCAATGACAGGACCTGGGCTGATTCCCCAGCTCCTCAAGGCTCAACCCTTCGCCCATTGAGGAATGCAAAGGCGTAAGACATGAGTATTGCACTGACTCTAGGGCAAACTTTTAGTAGGTATACCTTTGCTGTAATACATGTTGCAAGCTGGAAGTAGTTAGGTTAATGATGCAATTTTGTGATTTAAAATAAATTGACTTGCTGCTGAAATCTTAAGAACGGCAAATAAACATTCTCTTTCTCTCTCTCTACCCTTTAGACCTAATCCTTTGCCTAAGTCTGAGAGTAGGAATGTTTCAGCTGCACCTAAACTCTGCGAGAGTTTAGAAGGCAAGGCAGTCTATTCTGAACCTCGTGACTCAGCAGAAGGGTGCCCTTATTCTTCACCCCACTTTCGACATCTTTCCCTTTTAGACATAAACCACTGACCAAGTCTGAGACTAAGATTGAATCCAGACGCACCTAAACTCTGCGAGAGTTTAGAAAGCAAGGGGATCTACTCTAAACCTCATGACTCAACAGGAGGATCTCCTTTACCCTTTTATACCTTTGATCTTCAAAAAATGCTCTATTCTGATTTGATTTCAACTTGATTTCTCTCTGTATATTTACTCCATGTAATAAGTAATAGAGTGAACCTTGCCATCAAAGCTTGTGTAGTCACATTTCCACATATTCATATCAAACCTATTTCATTTAAACTCTTTGGTGGTAATTCTTCAAGCGATCTGACCTAACCACTCCTTCCATGACAGGGTCCTATGAAATCTCCTACCTTTACACAGCTCTTAAAAGGAATATCCTCAACTTAAATATCACCTACGTGTCAGTCTAAAATTATTTAACTTAAGAGAACAAATAACACCTAGTTTTACCATAATTAAAAGCAAATAGAAGGGAAAACACCTCCCTCTGTGTTTGATTTTCTGCACTTGAACAGATTTTCTGCATATTCAGTTTCATGGCTCTTCCAAGCATCACTCAGTAACTTTCTCTCCTGTGCTCCTCACTCCAACAAGGGGATTGAAATCCCTTAAAAGAGTCAGAAAACATAACTGCACTAATTATTAGTGAAAGCTGAAGATTACTAAAGACTTCACAAATTGTAAACACTAACAGTTTAATTTGAAATGCGAATTTGATTATAAATGAGGATGAGGGATGAGTCCCTCCAGCATACTCACGCTGCAGCAGAGCCAGACCAAAAGACTTGGCAGTGGGTCGGCTTCTGCCTGAAATACTCCCTGTGTGATGGAGGACGAGTCTCACCTGGTCACAAGCAGCTCTGCAGGCAACACGGGGAGATCTTGCAGGTGACCACAGATTAGAGGCAAGTGGCTCCAGTCTCCACCAAAGCTGCTGCTTAAGAGCAACAGGGCACAAATTGCGTGCCTCAGGACACGGCTGCAAACCCACTGCCAGCAGATGACCCCATCGCGGTGCTGCTCTATGCTCCTGCTGACTGAAACACAGCATGGCCCCATGACAATCCCAACCACAGAAATCACCCCCGTGACTCCAGACTTTCTTTTTTAGCTGGGCTAGTTTCATTTATCCCAGAAACCAAACAGAAAATCCAGCCATCTCTTAAGAAAATAAAACCTTGCTGAGTTTGTGATCCTTGCCTTGAAATTATAGAGCCTTTCTTAATGAGCTTTTACAGGACTGATGTCCTGAGTCAGAGATACACTGTCCACTTCAGTCACTTTACTCCTACTGCTTTTAAGTTATAAAATTGCTCTTATTGGTACACAGACTAAGAGCACCACCCAGGGAGGCATCTATGAAAGTATACAACTCTCCGTAGTCACTCTTACAGCCCCGAATTTACTGCTACCTCGCGCTACGCTGGTGTTTTACCACCTTTGTTGCCGTAAAATATTTTCATGGTGATTAAGGAATCTGACAATGCACCATAAACCCCATCATTTAGGCTAGAGAAACCCATAAAAAAATCTAAGTGATTAAGGCGGATGGTTTGGAGGGGGGAGGTCACTCAAGCTGGGTGGGTGAGTCCCCGGTGCCAGGAGCATCCCCAGGTCTCAGGCTGCTGCTCAGCCTGAGGCACAGAAGAAGGGCGAGCGCCCCTCGCCAACTGCATCCTGAAATCATTCGGCTTTGCACAGGAAAATGTCAAGACTTGCTGGTCTAGAGGGAACAAGAGCTGGCATGTAACTGTAGTCCTCTTTCAGAGAAGGAAAGAAAAGGGAGTCCCAAGGCTGCTCCACGAATTGTTAATAGATTTTTATAAAATGCCAGTTTAAGGTATGCTGTAAAAGCAATTTGTAGTTGTGATGCCAGCGAAAATCTGTCCAGCCCTTAGAAATCAGTAGAGATTTGGGGAATAGAGGCTCACAGTACCCTGGCTCTTAATATCTATTTTGGATACTACTCCTATGTTCCACACTGGAGACGTGCACCCCCCGTGTGAGGCACGCCACAAACCTCAGCCCAGCTGCTCCCTCCATGGCACATGGCCACCCCGGTGCTCCCCCGGGCACCCCGCTCCCTGCTGGCTCTGCCTGCCAGGGCACAGCCTGGGGACAGGGACCACGTCCCAGCTCCGCTGCTCCAGGGCAGCACTGGGAATCAGTTCAGATTCCCAAACTCCTGGAGGTTTCTGGTTCCCGGGGAGGGTCTGGAGCGATGCTGCCTAAAGCAGAGGCTTAAACCCCTAACTGAGGGGCACGGAGCACAACCCTCAGGCAGAAGGGGTATCATTTCAGTATCTGCTCTCCTCCTGGGTTTCTCTGCTCATTTTGAGACAAAGGAATGTGCTTATTGCAGGGCCAGGAAACACGGTCAAGGCTCTGCTGTCAGGTACAGGGGGGGAATTTGGGAGCAGACCCTTGCGAGTCTCCCAGCCGCGGGGCAGCCACCGCCAGCCCCCCGCTCGCCCCCTCTTCCACTCCTCTGGCAAGAGACTCACTTCTGGGTGCTGGTCGCAGCTTTCCTGATAGGGCCGCAAATGATCTTAAATCCTCAGGCAGATCACAAGGCTTACATTTTCTAATCCTATAAGGAGATACCCCGAATAATTTTGACATAGTTCAGGAGGTCCTAGTTCAAAGCCGTCAATGCACCTATTAAAGGATATCTGAGACTTACAAAGCCAAATGCACATGGGTATATTCAGAAAAATCCACATGTGCAGCTGTAACGGTTCCCAGATGATGTCCCCCACAAGTACTGAAACTCAGATAACCACCCTGTCGTGGCAAACAGGAATTAATACTCTTTTGTCTTTTCTGCCTCCGGTATAATATGAGCAATACCATTTTTCAACCTTGTTAAAAGCTGCTGTTATATAAATTGCTGGATCTATTAGTATATCTTAATTATAGCATCTTGAGCTGCTCTTAGCCTCTTGTGGGACAAAATTGTCATGATTTATACTATACTAACAATGATATTTTTACATTAGTAAGCAATTAAAGGACTAAACAGCACCCACGGGAAGTCTAGAAAATCATGGAAGGACCACCATCATTCTGAGTTATACCTAGTCTAATTGTATTTACAGAAACCTTATGAAAGAATAATACCTTGTCAAAATATTTGCAGTGTACAGAATAAATGTATGTATAAAAAGCAGCATTAATGGCTTGAATTCATGATAAAAGGAAATCATAAAGAGGGAAAAAAATGGCCCCTGATAAGGTCACAGAGAGAAGATGATCACAGGGTTTTAGTTTTGTCAGCATGGTTTGTTAGAAAATGTGGGTCATTTTCAGGCAGGTCTTTGCTAGCGATGCAGAGAAGACAGGTGTCATCATTACAGCTTATATTTTTAATGTTATTACAGTAATGACAGCTGTACCATATTAGCTGCAGCGATGCTCTGACTGCAGCGTACGTTCGTCAGGACAGGCTGGAAGCAAAGGTGGCAATATTTTCCCAAAAAGACACAGGGCAGATGCTCCTTCCTCCTGTATGGGCTTCTGCACATCCCAGCTACGAGACGTAAAAAGCTCCGGAAAGGTATGAGACTGATTTTCAGATGTTTCATAGAGCATCAATAAAAAAAAATAAGTCACAGCCATGTTTGGCTACGTTTGGGCATGGAAACGAAGGAATCCTTGCGTGGTTACAGAACGGCAGAAGGATTCCTTCTACCATCGAAACCCCTCGGGGGGAAGGGGCAACCATTAGAATTGCCAGGCAGTGGGGGTTTGTGTTTGATAAGCAGTCCAAAGCCATGCCGAATGAACACAATTAGGAGAGTTGGGTGCCTGCTTATATAATCCAACTCCCAACAAATATAATAAGCTGCAATCTGCTACCCCAAGAAAGTGTAAAACCCCAAGCACCTGGAAACATTTGAGGGTCATTGCCAAAAACTCAATTTTTGTACTCTACAAGACAATCATCTCACTGCCTTGGGATCCTCTGCGGGGCCAGTGCACTCCTGCCATGGGGAAACCTTTGCTCAGGTGTGCACTGGTGCAGAAATGCATCCAAAAGCAATAGGTACAACAAGACATGGACGTGGCACTGCTTCTCTCCACCTGTCCTTTGCTCTCATAGTCCCAGTGCTCCCACTGAGCCCAGAAATGCCGACAGGGACTAGGGAGCCAGACTGGAGAGGGCTTTGCAAGGCTTCGTGCTGGGCAGTGAGAGAGGAAGGAGGAGGGTGGGCATGCAGCCAGACCCACTCCCTGCGTAGGACATCCCCATTTACCATAAAACCTGGATACCTTCCTGTACCATCCAGGTGGAGGGGGAAATAATTTTCAACCTCATATCTACAGATACACGTATTTATTTGTCATTACTTCATGGGCACAGAAACCTCAGAAATTTGGTCCTGAGAGACCAAATTCACTGTGTTCTTAGAAAAAAACATTGGCAACTCGGTGGGGGTACACAAGGCAACCTGCTGCCTTGACTCCACATGTCTTCCCATCACATCCTCCAACCATCACCTCCCTGGAAAAGAGATCTTTTTTTTTTTTTCCCCCAGGATTTCTGCAGCCATCCCAAGGATCAAGGATAACATTTTATTATTATTCTGAAACAGAAATGTGCTCCTACATGAGAGGTTAACAAGGTTTTAAAACCATTCTGCTCATCTTCTTCTGGTACAAATGTAAAACAAGCCATTTCGACTGATGGTGAAAATGTCACCTCTTGCATGAATTATGAGGCTCACACCTTCACAGCAAGAACAAAACTGTTACTCCATTGCATGCCTTTCCAGATAAACGAAATTTGTCCAGTCTCTTCTAACGTTACATATCCTTAAGTAGAAATACTAGAGTAAGAGTAAAGACGTGGATCAGTGTTTAGTCTTTCCAATTAAATATCACAACCTTAATTTTACCGCTGTAATGGCAGTTCAAGGAAAAGCTGGAAGGCCAGTTAGACTTATTAAGTACATATAATCTAAATAAGCTCGGGGTTCTGTGCTCCTCATAACCACTCCAGCTAAATATTCACTGTCTTGTGTTCCTCAAAATGATTAGTTTATTCAGGTTAGCTCATATATAAATGTCAGTGTAGTCGGAATAGCTGTCCTTTCCTTTTTAGCCTTCACTTTATCCTTTCATCCCTATCTCTGGCAGCAATGAGCAGGGTGAGAGGGTTTCGCTCGCCTGCATTGCTGTAACTCTGCTAATCAGTGGTCTAATGGCGTGCAAGAGTTCAGTGAATCAGAATTCTTCTTAATTAGTTTTTTTGCTCCCTCTGCGATGGAGGTGCAACTCAAATGAAAAATAGGTTTTAATTATTGAAAGTTTCCTATTGAATTTAATTAGAGTCATGCGGTCGGAACCCCACACCTCACTCTAAAAAATTAGAGCTATTGGTTTCCTAAATGAATTGCAGTAAATATTGCTGCTAAAAGGAAATGCTTTCATGGAAGAAGCAATGACCCTCATAATTCAGTATGCAAATCACAGAAAAAAGCAATACCCACTTTCCTCATCAATCTTACATATCCTAAGAGGCATAACAATATTATATCTAACTACCAATGCGTACAGAAAAAATAATGGACTGAAACAGGTGATGTTATAGCAACGGTATCAAGAGTCTCATCAATAAAAAGAAAAAAAGAAAAGAATGAAAGATGTAAAACTTGATACCTCTGCTGTACAAATGGGAAACGGGGCATCAGTAAATAATCTGGTCGGGCTACCACTGATCATTTGGGTTGGAAGGGATTGCTGGCAGATAAGTAAATCTACACCCGGGTTCTGTGGCCCGGTAGCCCAAACTGTCTATAGGCAATGGTTTTATGAGCCTTGCATACCCGTGATGATATATTTCTTCCATGTTTTGGTATCTTAATTCCCAACTTGCGCAATTTCCCAGCAGATACAGAAACTTCAAAGGACACCATTGAAACAGCTTTTCACAAAACAATGTTTGCAACCAGACTGAATTTGTTTCTAAAAAACTTCCCTTTAATTTTTTCTGCATGCATGTTTAATAGACAACTAAATGACGGAACTGCATGAATGAATAATGTCTCCGTATAAAAGACTGAGGTTTCAAAGTACAAAACCACAAATCTGAACACTTGTGCATGCACAAAGATGAACAGAGAATGCAATTATTATTTTTACAGTTTGTATATCTATTCAATTTGAGATTCCTTTGAAATATTTGAAATACTAGGAAATAATGAATACATTCAAGCAATTTTAAAATAGCACTGAAGGTGCTACAATACATAAATATACATTTACATGCATAGGGCATCTGTGCGTAAGATTTCCCAGCTAAATGGGACACCTAACTGGTGGCTGCTTCTAAATATGTGAGTAGCATACGCAGTCACAACAAATGCATGTATAGAATAAGTAGGTATCTAGGACGTATTTTACAACAGACCCTTGCAAAATTGCCCGTTCTTCTGAGAATCAACCACAGATCCCCAAAAGCTTTAGAAATGAGTGTATTTTTACTTCATCTCTATCTTCTGGTGGCCAAAATACACAGAGAGAAAAGATGACTGCACGACTACCATCCAGCCCCTCAAAGGAGGGTGCACGGCCGGTGGCTGGAAATGAAAACCCGGCTCCTGCTTCTCATGAGCAGAGCAAACGTTACATGGCACCATCAAGAGACAATGGATATAGACGGACTCCTCCAGCAGCTTTATTTGTTCAAACAGATTGAATATCCAGAGTGGAAACAAATTTCCTACAAAGTCTATCTTCTTTTGGTCCTTTGCCAGGCAATAAAATAATAATAGTATGAATATAATCGTGTCGATGTCCCTGAGTGCAAGACAATTCTCACCAGGCACGGCGGTAAGTCATTAAAATTTAGAGCACCGGGCGGGCCCACCGATGCCATCTAAGCTTCGGTCCCACTGCAGTTACAGAACAGCCTTATTTCTTTCAGGCTACAAAAGCTGGTCGTGCCACCCACCGCTGCAGCCACCGGTACAGCAGCATGACTGGTCACGAGACAAGTGTCCTGAACAGTGTCAGATCTTTTTTTCCATTAGAAAATGCTATCTATATGATAGTGTGAATGTATCAATATCAGAAATGCTCACTAAAAAGTATGAATTTTTAATGATACTCCTATTATAGAAGATTTTCAAGTCCAAGTATGCATGGCCAACATGGGAAAGAAAGAAGAAAAAGAATTTAATTAATAAAATCTGGTAATTTAGGTTCTCATCTGGGATACTAGAAAATGTCAGATTGCTTGAAATCCTATTTTTTGCTTTTGGATATGTATGTAGACGCATTTGGTGTTGGATGGAGGTACTCCACAGATCTCAGGTTCTGTAGGCTGAAACTGCTGTTTGTCTCTGAATCATCATCCCTTTGGGGATGATTTGGGACTCATTTATAACAGCATGTATCTGGGTAATTACTACGACAAGATAGCTATACTTAACTTCTTCTAAATGAAAGATCTTTCCTTCCAAAGAAACACTGTCCTCAAGAAAAATATGTCTCTATCTCCAGTGCTCTGAGAGAAGTGTTATCCTTATCGCAGCAAATAATTACCACTACCAGAATATGCAGCACTTCTATTTTCACTTAACAGCACACGTACATCAACAACATCCATCTCTATCCACAAAATCATCTTCTCAACTTATGGAAGGCTAAGATAAGACCTTTTTAGCAACTTCGCATTAATGCGGCTGCTTTGAAGTGGACAAAAACTTTGGGTTTGGCTTTGACGGGGTACCGGTACCTGCTGTGTCTCTGCAGCAGGATGAGACCACGGCTCAAAGGCAGCCTCGGAGGGGCAGGGACAGCACGTGAGCTGCGCCTACCAGCAACCCCCGTAACAAACCTGGCTTTCAACATGTCTTCGCTTATCCACCCAGCCAAATACACAGGATGGTGGGTCAGGGGGTAAAACTATTAGTCCTCATGCATTGCACCACGATTAAAGAGAAAAATATAGTGGTTTTTCTCCATGAACTACCAAGGCAAGTTCCCAGGGCCCTGGGAGCTGGCCCCACTGACACGCACCTTCACGCTTCTCTGTTCAGACCCTGGAGAAAAGCTGCTTTCGTGCCCGCCGGTGGATGGGTCCTGCACTGCGGAATGCAAAGGGAGTTTTAGCACAATCCCTTTTGAAATTTCTGTGTAATCTGAAATAGGAATAATCAGGGAGTGATTCAATATCTGCTACGTTGGGGTCAGAGTCTTGCAGAATCACACAGCACAAAATTTTCCTAAATTGAAAATGATTTTTCTTTGCCGCATTACACTCTATAATCTGTATTTAATACTGCCCATATCTTTAGCTGCTGAAGCCACCGTATCATTGGTGTAACTGGTCCATCCAGTAGAGAGTAAAATGAGATTTTCCCCGTATTTTCTACCAATTGTTACTTTACAGCTCGGGCTAGTTTGCTGCAGCTAGCCTGTTCTGTCAAGTTCTAGTAGGTTTTCCTGCGTATGATGGGGATTTACACGCCATTAAACACATTGCTCCTGGGTTTATCCCCTGGTCCTGGTCAGCCACGCTGCAGAGATGCTGCTTCACTGGGGGACAATTTTGGAGCGAAATCACTAACTCCCTCCAAAATGAAGTCTGGTTACGGATCTGCAGATAAATTGCTCTAAGGATCACTGCTGATAAGGACTAGGGTAAAAGAAAAAGAAAAAAAAAGCCTTTTTTTTTTTTCTCCTGACTACCTTGAAAATCCTCCAACACTATCCCGGCATGCCCTAGATGCTCATTCCCACACGTGGCTTTTCCTGCATCTCAGGTCATGCAACACAAGGCCTCAGCTCCACGTCACTCCAGTGCCCTGGTACCTGGTGCCTCCTTTTTCAGGGCTTTGAATTACGAAAAAAAAAAATGCCAAAAAAGGTACTATCATGTCGTAAGCTCTCAGGATGCCACAGGGAGCACAGGAATGCTTAACCACAATTCACATTAAATAGATGGACAAGCCCAATCCAGAGGGGGTTATCGGAGTGAAAGCCATGCTGCACCACAGGCCACAGGGCCAGCAATCGCCAGGCAGGTGCTGTCTCTGTTTTCAGTTTACGCTGTTTCTGATATTCTTAGACAACATCATGATTTTTATAACCAATATTTATTTTGCCCTGGCCAATGCACGTGTACGCACCGCACCAAAGCCCTGTCGGTGTTGTGTGCTGTGCTACATACAGGTCCATAAAGAGGGATTGCCGTTTCTCTTTTTCTTATTCCTTTCATGAGGAATTCCAGTACAGAGAGTAAAAATCAGGCTCCGAAATCATCCCTAGCTATCAACAGAGCTGAGATACCACAAGGTTTGGGACTTTTTTACATTCAGCATCAACAGCCTTGGGTCTCAAGCTCCTAAACACAGAAATCTTTTAGAAATTTATCTGATCCCTACCTGTTATGCAGCATTTACCTGTACAGCCTAGCCAAAATTCTTATGAACAAGGTCATCAAGAGACTTTCTCAATTCTGCCAAGTCTACAAATAATACAAACCCGATAATTTTGGTACTTGTCAGAGCTTCTGGACACAAGCTCAAAGTGAAAAGATGAATCCAGTGCAAGAGAATATAAAGTAAAAGAGAACACAAAAGGTAACTGGAAAAGCCCAAAGTCTGATTGTTATTTATTTCTGTTTGAAGGTTAATCTTCTTCCTAGATGTTGCTAGAAACTTGGAGAAGTTAAAAGCTACTGTTTAAGCCTGTTGAGCATAACTGGAAGTCTCTCACATTTCCTCAGCAGCACTGAAACCAAAAGACTCGTGGGAGGTGACTACTTGATTTTTTGGCGTGCAGAAACTCAAAGGGGATTTTGTTTGCTCTGTTGGTTTTTTGTTTTTTTTTTTTTTAATGAGAGGATACACTGCTGTCTCTTAGGATGCAGAGATGTCTCTCCAAAGGCAACTGATGCCTGCTGCAGCGTTGCACAGGAGGAGCTGGCTGGGCTAGTCCATGGCCAAGCTGGAAACTCTGATGCTCCTGCAGATGGTTAATGCCAACGCAGCTCCTCCTGTGCTGCGACATGGCACATGCGCTTGTGAAGAAAACATCTCTGCCCCCAACAGATTGTTAGATAAAGGTTACATAAAGGACTTTTCTTAAGACAGACTCTGGGGACTTCTCGCTGGAGATGATACTCCATGATTGCGTAACAGCCTACTGGAAATTAATTTCCAGTCTGAAAAATTAAATGGTGCTACACACAGCGACTGCAGATTCTAGATCTCCTCCAGAGTCTGGGCACCTCCCACTACAGTGCTTGTTAGAGTAGGAATGAAAAATCTCCATCATATTTGACTGACTGGATACATTTGATAGCACTATAAATAATTCTCATGCATATGTATCTGGTGATATAAATCTATAGAGGGGACTGGCAGAAATGGAAACCAGTGCAAGGCAGGATGAGGTGGAAGGAGCAGGCTGACGTTACATCCTCCCCTTCCTCTCTATCCCCCGCAAGAAGCTACCTATGCCTTTAGCCACTGCGAGCCTCTCCTTTTTATATACAGAGTCGTGTGCATTTTTACCACGGGAAAAAAACAACCTAGCAATCCAAAGGTAGGCTATACCTGGCTGCTGAAAAGTTCAGGAGAGGCATATAACTTGGAGACAAATAAAGAGATGGAGAGAGATGGAGAAAAAAAATCCCACTGAGGGGCAAATAAGAAACCACCAACAGGGAAAGACAGTCAGAAGATTTTCTCTTCTAACTGCTCTTGCTCTCTTGGTGGGGGTTCCTTGCCTAGAAACCTCCCTAACAGCCCTTCTCCTAATTCTTTTCTTTCCAGTGAAGGAGATTAACAGGTAGTGCCCTAATTGTACCAAGGTGCTCCCCAGGCTTGAGTCCGTGTCCTCAGTGATTCCCCTCCCCAACAGCCGACTGCGATGCCCCATCACCTGGCCAGATACCTACAACGCACCTGTAGTGATTCAGGGTCACAGGGCTGGAGCCCCGATGACAGCGATGGCTTAGGGACGTGGTTTAGGGGTGGGCTTGGCAGTCCTCGGTTAACGGTTGGACTTGACCTGAAAGGTCTTTTCCAACCTAAATGATTCTATGATTCCATTGGCATTTCAAAATACTGAGGGATCAGCCACCGTGATGCTGAAATAGGGTAAAACCTACTGATGAAACTCTCAGTGGGAAGCTGTTAAAGCAAGCTGATGGGACTGATGCCAGTGTCTGCAGAAAATGACTGAGTTTGTACAGAAATTTGACTTTCTGAAAACACTGAGAATTTAATTAATATACACTATTACACTGTGAAGTACAGAGTTCCGTGCAGGGGTATAATTTAACAGTAAACGCTACAAAAATTAAGAAGTTATTTTCCATTGCGCTGTAAAGGTTTTTCGCACAGAAGTCTACACAATAGCAAAGGGGAAGTTCACGTGTTGAGCTGTTGAACCAGTCCTACTCTGTAATTAATTACCAGCAAGCGATGAAAAGACCATCATTCTTTTGTTTCTTCCATTCAAAATATGTACCCAAGAACATGAATGCTGACTAACACCAATTATAATATTCTAGAAACATGACACAGAGTTTATGGATAGTTGGAATAACAAAAGACGGTGAAGACACAGGCACTCCCCACATCGCTGGGGAGTTTCTCTTGCTCCTCTCTATTTCTTCTATTGATTTTCCACTGCAGGCATGTTAGGACAGCAAAGATCAAATTCAAGCTAACAGAGCATGTTGTTGGTATTTATCCTTCCGCTTCGGCTCAAGGGCTTAGTTATGGGAGGGAAAAAAAAAATTTTTGCAAACATAATTTTGGAGTTAGCAGGAGAAGAATATGAAGTCCAGGTTGTGGGTAGCCGGGTCAAAGACGTTAGTGCTCAGCACAGCATGCACCTCTCGCCAGCCCCAGAGATGGCCAGGGAACAGATTTCTCAGTTTTTGCTGGGAAAACATTTAAAATCAAAGTAAAAAAGCTTTTCCAGTGAAACTGAAATGGAAAGCTTGGAAGCATTTTGCTGAATGAGCTTCTCCCACTGCTGTCCCTCAAACGTTTCTTTTGCATTGAGGCAAAATGCTGTTTCACCCAAAAATTGTGTATTTCATTACACATTGAATTTATTTATCCTTTATGTTTGACTTTTTTCCCCATTAAACATAAAGCGCTGCTCGAACTGAAATACTTAAAAAGTTTCATCGGAAGATGTGAAAATTAAACTTTTAAAGCTTTTAAAATAATGCATATGTTCGGGTACTTTCTACATCCCATGTTCCATATCTAAATGCACTTCTCAGCCAAACCATAAGCTGTAGTTGACCTGAATTCTTGAGAAGCTATTGTTCTGGAAGGCAGGAGGTGCAAAATAAACTGGGCTGGTTTGGGTTGGCATTATTAATTTGCCCCATAGTTTGTTTTATGCCTTTTGTGGAAGATGGAAAACCAAGCTGTGTTGTGAGCATCACATCTTCCAACAGTGGGAAAGCATTTCTGAAAATAAGATTATTTTTCAGCATTTCCTGAAGACAGATTGGATCCAACCATGCATTTCTGGAAAAAAATTCTGCAGTCCAACCTCAGTGATTATGGATGCCTCGTTCCCAGCACTGCCGCTCTGCAGCTGATGCTCTCCTGCCCAGCACCATCCTGCTGCACAGGTACTAACTGGGCACTGTCCTGGTCTCATCCCATGAGCCCAAAGGAACCTGTTTCTGACTTTAATGAGCTCTAGGTAAATGCTCACCATGGCTGCCCCTTCCAGTAATTGTATTTATTATAGTAAGACTTCCCCAAAGCAAGGACTGCGGAGAGTCAGCCCAGGAAACAAGCAGAACGATCCACCCGTAAAGAAGATTCCAGCACCAAAATGAACAAAGTCTGCTGTGCAGTATCTTCACCACCACCGACAGCATTTAAGCTGCAAAGAATCTGCTCTGAGCTCTCAGGACAGACAGGATAAGTGAGTCTGAGCTTGTAAACAGCCAGAGTGTGATACGGGAGCTGTGTCAATCATCAAAAATGGCCTTCCAAAGTACCACTTCGAAGTTGCTTTTCAGAGCTAAGGTAACCTAAAACTAAGAAAGCAAGTAAAAAATGGAACCAATTTATACATTTTAAGTGCCAGAGTTACCACATGATCCTTTTATCTCTAACGTCAATAGGATGTGAAAACTGACCTTGAACCTCTGGAGCTGGAGAAGTCCCATTTCGGTACTGCCATTTGTTCTTCCCTTCTGTCAGGGTATATAAAGCATCATGAGAACTCTTCAAAGGATGCTCGTGCCTTTGACAGTTTTACTGAATTACCAGCAAATGCCTATCTGGATTTCACAAAGGGAAACTCTAAAATCAGTGAAATTTAGATTTCTGTCAAAGGAGTCAAGAGAACAAGTGGGATGAGAGGTCCTCTGCACTAAAGGAGTAACGTAGCTCCCATCAGCCTGCAATTTCTACAGCATCTCTGCATAAACACAGCCATAGCCAGTCACAAACAGCCTCCTTACAATTCTGCCAGCTGTTCTCTAGAGTGAGAGGGCAAACATCTTGCACGTTTACCGTGCAGTGATCCTACATGTTCTGCACACCATGCAAAGACCAGATGACAACGGTGCACGGCCGGCAGCCGTCCCCACTGTTGCTTCTCCAGGTACCTGGGGACCACGCACAGCATTTTCTTCCTTCATGCAGTCAGATGTGCTTCAACCAGAGGATGAAAACACTATTGCCCCGACCACACCACACTGCACAATAACCAAATAACACAGCAAAACAGCTTGCATACATTTGCCATATGTCTGCAAGCCACCTCCACGTGGCTGGAGGTGTACCAGGCTTAGCAGGACTGGGCACAGCAGAACCACAGCATCCCAGCACCTCTGGAAAACAAAAACCATCCCCAGTATCTACTGAACACAAGGCAGATAGAAGTAACATCTGCTGTTAATTTTGGGGCAAACAACCAAGGAGCCTTAGTGCTTGGAGGTCATGAAACCTGTGAATTTAAAATTTCCCTAATGTTCACAGAGCCTTCTATTATTGAACACCAGATCAATAATAAATCAGGGCAGTGCGTGCCTTCTGTGATGCTAAGAGCTTATTGCTGGGTATTCAAGGAAAGTTTTTCATGCAAGTAGCGATGCAAGTCTCTCAGCTTGAGAGACAAAATCTCTTTGGAGCCCCAAGTGCTATTGCTTCAGGAGATGTATATGAAGATCATTAATTACTGTCTTGCAACTTGGCTGTGGACCCAGCAGTTTTTCATCTTTGGAGTACTCGGTTTCTATTTGAAGCACTGTGGAATTGAGGATAATGACTGTCGATTATAACGGGTGGAAGCAGCAACATTGCTTTATTATAACACAGCATGCTAAACGGTTATGAACTAGAAAGGAAAGAATTAGTCCCCCTCTGAAAAAAATCTGTGCATGTTAATTGCTTGCTGACCGCAAATGTATTTTCTCATGATTTTCTTTTGAAATTCACATCATGCTTCAGCGTTTCACAGCAGCACTGGAACCAGAGGGCCCAAGCAAGGAAAACAAGCAGGTATTTTGGAAGGTTTTTCTGAATTTTAGTATCCTACTGCCCTGCAGGAGGCTGCACTCAAGCAATGTTAAAGACACATAGTCCTTTCTTCCAAAGTAAGTAAGATAGAGATTTAGTAGTTCAGTGGTATCTTTCTTCATTATGGTAGGAAAGAAGAGAAGGAATGAATGAGTTTTAAAATAAGTGCCATAGAAAAAAAACTTACTGTCGCTGAGGTTAATGGCAAAAAAGCCATTAACTTCAAAGGACAAATATTTCACTCTATGTTTCTCTATTACCAGAAAAGCAGCATTTCATAACTACCTAACTCTGCTATTACTTATGTGTAGTGGTCTCAACGAAAAAAGGCAAACTCACAGACAGGCTGTGCCCCCCCTGCCCCAAAACTGGGATCAGTTATTTCCCATTCCAACTGAGCAGGGTGAAAATTGTGCCATTGCACCTGCAGAAGATGAGGCTCCCTCTAGAATTCACAAGTTTCCGCAGAATTCACAGTATTTCTGAAAGAAAACTTTGTGGGAATTAGAATGTGCTTTAAAAGTTGAGTTTGCATTAATGATTCTTAGGGGGGAAATGGGAAGCATTTATTAACAGACACAGTAATAATAACTGTTGATCAATGACAACCGCTATTTACTGTTATGCCTTTTGTTTTTGGCTCTAATTAAAACCTGCAGTAGTTTTCTAACGAAATACCTAACCTCGCTGCTAATAATTTGTTTTTATTTTGCTTGCTATCACCATAAAGCAAAAATGCCATTCCATTGTACGTATTTATTTTAAATAACGAACAAAACAGAATGAAAAACCACATCATCTCTTGGCAACAGATACAACCTTGACCGTGAACTCAGATTTACCTGCTCCGTGCAGGGCTATCTTGCAGATTAATTAAGGGGAGCAACATTATTATTTTGCATAGCAATTTTTGTCACAAAGACAAATTAAGGGAGCCGGGTAGGGTTATAATGACGGAAGCTGACGCCAATCAAGAAAAGCCATCAGAGACTTAGACCTGACAAGCGTGGCAGCAAGCCGTCCTCCCCCCATCACCCCAGATGAGTTGAATTTTCCGCTCATTTTCATTGTTGGAAATTTAATTGGGCCTCTCCCACGCCAGCACGGGGCAGGGGCTGGCCACAGCCCCTCTTGTCCCCCCAGTGCCGGCCGAGCCCTGTCAGCAAAGGAGACCCGGCTGACATCCCCTGTCGAAAGGCCACGTGGACTGCCATGAAAATTCATTGCCGTCACAAGATTGAAGGCCCAAACTGATGCTTTTGACAAGCCTGAAATCAGCAAATGAGGACGGTGAGGAGAAAAAGGCGTGAAACGTTGGCTAATTTTAAAGGCTGGATCTCCTTTTCCTCCATCCCCACTTGTTTCTTTTGCATTTAAAGGAGTGTAACATTAAATGAATTGCTTTTATTTTCTCCTACTAAGCCTATTAGGATTTAACTCTGGAAAGTTGAAGCAATTTTTTCCTGCTTAAGTTCCCTCCCCTGCGCAAGGCCGGGCTCCAGCTGTCAGCCCTCCCAACGATTCAATGAGATTAGTCCTAAATGTTCTTAGCATCATTTCAAAGGTTGTAACCGCATTACTTCCTCAGACAAAATTGTTTTATCGCTTCCCTCAGTCGAGTGAGAGGTCAGAGATTAATATAAGCGGTTTTGAGATGACTGAAGTTTTCAAGATTGTGAAGCTCTCGGGGGCTCCCAAAGCAAAGTGAGATCTGGGGTGCTGCCAAAACTGCTTTCGCACGGCCTGCACCAGCCTCCTCCAGCCTCATCAGAGTACGCGGTGCCAAGGACCCCTTAGTTACCCCTGGTTTACAATGTCGTAAGGGAGACAATGTTCACATCCACCGAGCGTTAAGTGAAAACAAGGGCCAACTCTAGCAAAACCAAGAAACCAAGAGACTTTGGAGTAAAGGGAAACACAATGGGCTGAAGGGACAAGTCAAGGCCACCACTCCATACCCACCAGGTGTGGTCTTGGTCTTTACCCATTGCAGCAGAGTGACCCGCTCTAACACGCTACAACAAGTTATTCCAACTTGTCGTGATAGAAATATGTGCTGTTGGAGAACCCTTGTGCTATGGAAAGGTAAAGTGTTATCCCAAGACGCATGAAACTCCCTGACATCCTTCTGGATAAGAGTATTACGTAAAGAATAAAGAGGTGACAAACGTACCCCAACTCATGAAACCTGTGAGACATTCTTAGATTTGAGAGACCTGGTCTGTCAAACGCAATGCAAGTGGTCAGAGAAAGGGGTCTGTGCCCACAGCTGCGAGGGGCACTCACGGACATGACAGGCTGCTTCCCCGCCTCGCACCTCCTCGGGCTCATTTCCGAAGGCTAAAAATATGTTCTGTATTTTCAGGGGTAAACAGCCAGGCTTTTTTCAGCACTGGCAATAACTATGCTGCCTCCTATAAATAAAACCAGGAAGAGATGAAGCTTTTCACATGCATGGATTAACTCCCAAATCTGCTAAACTTGAGCACAACAGCATTGCGGGTTTGTGAATGCCCACCACACACATGCCACCACCGAGAAGGTGTTGGCCATGTTACAGCATGAGAACCATGATAAAACGTCTTTGGAAGTTCACAGGGACAACATATTTTTATTTTCACTCTGAACTTATGCCTTTGAAGTTTAAGCAATGAATTTTTTATGCTTTTCATTAGGACTCGCATCTGATCTCCAGTCCACCTCCAAACAGCCCTGCTCTGAGGCTGCTAATTTGGGCAGTGAGATTAGCCCTGCTTCCTTCAGCTCTTTCTTGTTTGTTGGAACAAGGCTGTTGGTGATAGAGGAAACCTCAATTTGCATGTTAATGAGAGCGTAAGCGGATTGAGGCCATTCATGCCAGTGTCCATCTCCAATTAGCTGAAGAATTTCCATTCTCAGTTTAAAGAGTTAAATAGTCCCATCAAGGAAACAGCACTTCGTTTAGGCAAAGAGTCAAAAGGATAGCCAGCCTGTTCTGGAAGTGTATGCATGACTTCCTAATCCCTCCTCATTTAATAACAACTGCTAAACCATTTGGTCAGTACTTAACGCCTAACAAAAAAAATACCTTGCAGATCCCCAGACCTCCTTTTGAGGAAGGATCATGTACCAACTGACTTAAAAAGCACCAAATAAACCCCAAGTTCCTGTTGCAAACAGACAAACCTCAACACAAAGTCTGTGCTTAGCTCCTTGTTTTGCTTCATCAGCGATAAATATGTTCCGCTACACTCTCAGCATGCTTTAAAGCACTAAGAAATTCGTGTTGTCGAGCAACCCCTTTGTTCGTAGGGATTTTTTTTAAATTATTATTAAGCTTGGAACAAAAATGCAAATTAAATATTTAAAACAGCATTCTGCAGCATCCACTAGAGAAGAATATTCTTATCTCCTAGCAAAGTGAAAGGGACTTTTGATATATTCTATTTAACCACAGTGGTGTGGGAAACACAATAAAGCGACACAGCTTTTTTTCTCACAAAGAGGTCTGAGCATGTGTAGCATTTCACAGGAGGTACGGAACAGAAATAAAGCAGTTTAGGAATATCCTAATCACGGTGAGAAGCCAGCGTACATGGGAGAAATGCAGTGTACTGAAGGAGAAGATAGAAAAGTCCAGAGTTTGCTCCTCGGGTCGGTTTGTTGCACGACCCAGGAAAATTTCTCTTTGTACATCTCTTCCACTACTAAACGTTGCTTGTTCAGTGGGACAGTGCTGGTCGCAGGAAACGTAGCTCTGGGGGAGACCAACCCATATGGCTGCACAACAGTCACCAGCACACCCTGTTGGCTTACACTTTTGGGTGCAATAGGAGAAGTCTTTAGAGCTGATCATCCCAAATTGTGGAGCTCTACTGATACAATGCAAATGGAAATTAATATGCGCTTAACGTCAACACGCTGCAAAGCGTGCCCTTTCATAGAGCGTTGAACACAAGGCAATTCAAAGAGGCAGGATGCGAGGGGGCGGCTGGGCTGGGAGAAACCCCCTGCCATGCCCACCAGGCCCAGGAGAACTCCAGCACTCATCCTCCCTCAGCACTGAGCAGGCAGGAGATGCTTTGTCTTGCTCCACCGGCCACCCTGGGAACCCAGAGCAGAGTTTTAAGGAGAGGAACTGTTTGGAGCAGGGTGGTCCCAGGGTGCCTCCTTGCTCATCCTGAACCTCCTCCCACAGCAGTGTTTTGGTGTAACAGCTCAGCACCAGTTATCCCCCTTGTGCGCATGCGTGTATGTCCTAAGTGTGATGCTGCACTAGGGCTGGCAAAGAAATACCTTGGGGAGAGGGTGGGAAGAGAAATAAGCTGTACCTGAGTGCAGCAGGGGGGAAGATTCAAAGAAAACCAGGTCCCTGCTTAGGACCACCTGGACTCCTACTCCTGCGACACAGTAGAAACAGCTTAGGGTTGTGTCCCCCCTAGCCCCAGCGTCGCTGTGGTGGGCATTAAGAGTAACCAGAGGCTGGAGAGTCAGCGGGCATTTTACTATTTACCTGACAAATATATGAAAAAGCAGCTCTCTTGCTGATCGCTGCTGCAACCCCAAATGTGTTGGGCCTGATCCTGCTCCAACTGGTCTGTGGTCTGCAGAGTCCCCAGCAAATAACTGAGCGATAGCATGAGCAGAGAAGAGTTACCAGGGGTTCAGTCAGTATTTATGCTGGTGCAGTCAAGGACAGAGCCAGCTACAGTTCAGAGACAGCCAAGAAAGAAATGCAATTGCTGCGGACATTCGCGCTGTGCCCTTCCTGTTAGCTCAGTGTTAGACAACTGTCGGACGCAGCAGCAGGCAGTTATGGAGCAGAAAAGTCTTGGAAACAAGCTCAGCAAAAGCTACATATTCACCAAAAAAAATAAAAAATAAAAATCAACTTTCCTTGCTTTTCCCTTTCAGAAAGTGTTACGCTCCCGCTAAACAACATGAGGGGCAATTAACAAGGACCAGCCCAGCTCCAGTGGGTTGAATAGAGCCACTCCAAGGACTAGACCTTAAACAGATGCTTCTTTTTCTCATATAAAGCCCCTACGACTTCTTTAGGTATCCATTGTCTGCCCAGTTCCCCTGGGGACCGCTTAAAAAACTACCTCCTCCCATCGACAAGATGTGTCTATTGTGGGCGTCCGCCTGCGCAGCTTGGCCCCACGCCGGCCCCGCACCTGCGGGCAGCTGCTGGCAGCCCCGGGGGCCGGTAACGCAGCCCGGCGCTGGCAGATGCTGGGTCCCGTGCCGGGAGACCCCCGAGAGCCCTCGCGGCGGCGGCACAGCCATCCCGGTCGAGACCACCGATGTCCTCCCCATTTATTTCGCTCTCCACCGTGGCTCAGGGGCTCTCCTGCCCGCGGGGCATGCACTACAAAAGAGCAGCGGGAGGTCCGCTGGGATTTATATCCTGGTGTTTCTGAATTTAAGGAAAATAGGACTATTTCCTAGAATATAAAAATATATTACATTATGTAACAAAATGTGCCCCGAGTCACATATATATAAATATAAATATAAATCACTTGAATGAGCAAAGACCTAAATCCATTCCTGTTACACCACAAAAAGTTAAACATCAATCAACTATTTACTTATAAAATTTAATTATGTGAATACAAAAATGTCGGTAGTTATGAGTCGGTTAACAAAAGACAACAGCGTTAAGTAATTCCATATACATAATACAGGGAAGCAAACATCCCACTACTCACATTTAAAAATACCCACTAATGTTTAGAGTTTTAAAGTAAACGCTGACATATGTGTTAGCAAGCTGCATCTGCATTTTTTCCCTTTCTGTATTACGTTTTAAGAGAGAAATTGGAAATAGGGTAATGGTGCGCACTGTTTGTACACGGAGTGACCCATCTATCTTCCCCAGCTTTTCACTCGGGCAACAAAGGAGCCAGAGAAAATGATGTTCTTTCCTTCTGCTGTTTGAAGTAGCATTTTGGTTAACTACAGGGGAGTAATTTTCTTTATGGGGACCAAAACACACCTGCATTAGGAAAGCAATGGGAAAAAATGGGAACCATTGTGCAGCCAGGCAGTACAACGCCCGTCCTTCTGCAGTCAGTGTCCCCCGCATGTGGACTCCTCCTGGACCTCTGTTGGTGCCTTGAGGAACGGCTTCCTTGGAGAGCCACGGCTGGGTCACCTTTGCTCCTTGTGCACTCGGGCATGCGACTCTGTCCTATGAGGTGCACAATGGCCAAGTCCAGGGAATTCGTATTTTTAACCATCCTTCTGACTGACCACAACAGTGAGAGACTCCTGAGCTGAGGGCACAGCCAGCATGAAGAAGAGGTGCCCGCTTCGCCCTGGGTTGTGGTGGGACCGAGAGCTCCCCGCCGCGGCACCGGGGCCGGCCGTGGCCTCCCGCTCCCCCTCCAGCAGAGGCAAGCGGCTGGGTGGTAACCCAGGGGCCGAGCAATTATGGCATTGACCGGGGGCCGCGGTCCCTGAGTAGCAGCAGTGACGATCTGCCTGCCTGCCAGATGCCCAAAATACATGGGGTGTCCCATTAATCAAAGGACATCTGCCCTCCTGCTTTTCTCGGTAGCTCCACGACCCCTCGCTCCCCCGGGGACAGCATGTCCGTCTATAATTGACTCTGCTCCTGAGTCCACGTTCTTACTATTATGTAGGAGAGGAGTATTTAGCCCAGGGACAAGGATAACACCGCAAATTCATTTCCACATCTGAACAGATTGTTTTAATGAGACTATGTATGTGTTTAAATGCTCTGCTGGAGTTTTCCCAAGATCTCAGAGCTTTACAAATCAAATCCCGTACTTCAGTCTCCAGACAGCGCTAAGGTCAGGCAGTATACGCTGAGCAAGGCACAACCACCCTATGAAAAACCAATCCTTGGTTTTATTCCATGCACAGATAATGTTTTTCAATCTATAACTTAATAAAAAAATTAACAGATCCCCTACCTTGCTACACACTGCTAAATTAAATATGCATACGGAGAACTGAAATCAGCTGGCTCTCTACACTTGCACGGCAGCAGAGCCAGATTCAGGACCTAGCTGCAAACTAAACACTTCCAAAACACTTCACACGCTCATGGAGCACAAAGGTGAGATACATCTCACTTATCCCCTACCACTGTGACATAAATCCTTATAGAAAACCTATTATTATTTTTAACAGCCAATAGTCCACACAGTCAATTCTGACCGTCAGGATTCATCAACTGTATCCTTAATAGAAAATTTCTGTAGCTTTTTGAAGGTCCAGAAACTGCTGAATCAAAGAGTTTACACATGGTGAATCCATTCAATTGTCTTAAACGTTACAAATTACACAAACGGGGATCCTAACAACTACACAATTCTGCCAAAAGATAAACTCGTTGTAATTGTATCTAAGTAGTAGTGCTTTACAAAAAACATTCTGCATGATCTAGGATACATTGCTAGTATTATTCACTCAAACACAAGCTTTTCTTCCACGCTGAGGAAGAGGCTGCATCTTTCTAAGCCATTTCTCCTGCCCCCTCCTATTCTGTTACGCTCAGAAGTTGGGAACTAACTTCTTTGTCGGGAAATGGCATCCCATTTTCTGAATGCAAACATAAAACAACAAAATCAGTAATGTTTGGTTTTGTACAATACTTTTTCCGTTCTCTAAAAATAATGCTTGTATATTTACATGTACTTACATGGTTCTAATTGATCTGATGATCTAATATGTTTATATTACATATATTTATATGTTTCCAATTAAAAAAGATAGAGATGCAAGAAAAAATATTGTGCACACAGACTGAAACAAGACAGGGCGTTCAGAGAAAAAATGAAGCAAAGAAAAGATTTCTCATTTTAGAGCTTTTCTGTTTTAGCTTTGTTCTTCAGCCACTGTGCCAACTGGCTGTACTAAAAATAGGTATTATTCATAAGTATTTGCAAAGCAGTATTACTCAATTAAAACTCCCTGCTTAATGGACCAGAATTCAATTTAACAACACCAGAGAGGCCCAAATTTCGACAGGCTGATTCCTTCCCTATCTAGCAGCACTTTCTGCATTTCCCAGCTTTCCCTGAGGGTTCCATACTGCTCTCCAGGAGCTCCGCTCCCGGTCGGTGGCCCACGTACAGCGCTTCAAGGCTCACAGGCACCCGCTGCACCTCCCACAAATGCAGCATCCTGGTGTAAAAACTTTCCCCCTGCTCGCTGGCGTGGGGATTATGGCGGTGATTTATCAGCTGCCAGACGAAGCAGGCAACGCAGCTTATCCCCTTAATGTCTGCTCCACGCACCGCACAATGGGAGTCCAATTCTTCCGCTCTCTCTGCTCTGATTGTGCCTTTTTTTTTTTTTTTAATTAAAGATTTCACTGACAGTTATTATGAATAGGCATTCATGACTCCGAACGACTCCTCTGGGCTGTAGTTCTGTGGAAAGTGAATCAATGGCGAAGAGCAAGCTTTCCCTCCTACCTCGCACAGGTGGGAAACCTTTCCCTTGCTGGCAGCGAAGAGGCATTTCAAAGGACTGGGACACAGCGCAGGTTAACACGCACCTTACTGCTATCCAAAATGCTGTCAAAAAACATTGGAATAGTCATGCAACCATGAGCCATGCAAAATGGATTTGCAGGTTTTATCCAGCCTGTAGACCAGAAATTTCTAATCCGGCCCTATAATATATCTGGTTGCCTAACTACAGCAGAAAAAAATGAACTGTGTTCACCTCCGCACACCTCAAGCATTAAAAGAGGGGGAGAAAATCTGGCAAATGCAAAATATGCAAGTGCAAATTTATTCGGCAGAAGGGATACCCATCGTCTCTTGCTTAGCCCCCAGCAGTGGGTATCCATCACCCACAACTCCTTTTCCACAGAGCAGGGTGACCAGCCTCCACGTGCAGATGCCATCATAGGGGCACAAAATATTAAATAAAGCCTGAATATTACTTGTGTGAAGAAATCTTACAGCAGCAGATGAAATTATATGGCCAGAACTAGTAAAGTTCTCCACAGTTTCAGCTCAAGACAACAAGGGAGCGTTACACTGGTCTGTAGTCACACGCCGCTAAGTTTCACTGGCTTACACCTACATTAAACCCAAAGATTTTAGCTACGTTAAAGTATTGCAAACCACACGTGACTGAACTCGGTGCCAGAAGTGAAGAACAGGAAAATCCACCGCTGGCTGAGGCCCCACAACCACAGCAATCGCTAATCCCCAGGGCCCTCCTGAGGAGCTGATCTCCCTGTCACTTTTAGCAGGGCTTTTTGAGCATCACTTGCCGTCGTCATTGTAAATACCAAAAGGAAAGCTGTCTTCATCAGATTAATTTTGAAAAAGTCAAACAGCCACATTTCCCCCTCCCAAGGCCACTGAGACAGGGTGAACACACATACAACGCACAGGTCCACGAGGGACTCAGACATGCAGGATCCGATTTGCAGGTTTCTCTCCTGTTTGGGACAGTTTGGCTCACGCTTCCCATGTAAACATAAGCCAAAAATGCTTCTGCCACTTTTTAGTGCTGCCCGTTAGTTTTGCTGGTAATAAATTACATTATTCAACTCATGTCATTTCCAAACACGCTGGTGTAATGCGATGCTGTGCTAGCTATCAAACAGGGAGAATTTAAAACAAATCCAATTGAGTTAACTTATGAAGAAAATGCAATGGGGAGAAGCTGCTTCCATCCCTGTGTCTGTTCATCTAACACAAACAGTCACTTTTGATTTCTACCCATTATGAAAATTAAGTGCTAAAAGTACAATTGTATGCAGCACCCAAAGATTTCTTTTCAAATAACACACTGCAGACCTTTAAAGCTTTTCAGATGAAAACTGGGGTAGAAATCTACAGTTTTGAAGTAGCTCTGAAGTGAGGAATGGACTGCCTTGCAGGCTGGGATGCAAGCTTGTTGAGACCTAGACTTGCTGAGCCCTTCATGCCTCCGCATCGCAGGAAGCAAAATCCTTGTGTTAGCATGTGTGCATCACTCCATCACATCGAAAGAGAGCAAGGAACTGGTGCTGTGCTATAAGCTCTCCTGTAGCTGACAATATTTCTGGAATTTGACATGGGTAAGACAAGTAAAATTACCATTAACATTGCATAAAAATCAGGAAACATGTTGTGTCTCTTATTTAACCTTCCTCCTCTCACATTTCTTTTTATTCAACTCGTATCTTGACGCACTTACTGTTCATTCATTTTTCATGGATTTGGTTTCCATACTCTCATGCAGATTTAACTGCTCTCAGTTTGTCATTTTTTAAAACCACCTTCTTTTAACTTTCCTTGCAGCATATTTACCCTTTCAAGCCTCATCCTACTGTCAGTATTTTTATCCCATAATCTATCACACTGCTGAGCCTCCGCACCCAGCCCAACTGCATGTACGACCCTCTCAGCCACCCCAGGTTAGCAGAGGTTGGTAGGAGCTGTACCTCAACAGGCAAAGGAGAATATACATATATTTAAATATGCCAATTCATGGCCCTGCAAAACATGAGGGAGAATTTCTTGATGTCATTACAGTAGATGTCCCCACTGAAACCAGCTGGACACGTCAGAGCTGCCCCATCCCAAAGAGACAGTGGTTTCACTGGAGAAGAGAGGACAGAGAGAGAAGTGACTCAACAGGGTCAGTGAAATACCCAGGAATTTAACTCATTTTTTCTAAGTTTAGCTGTGTCTCTGACCCAGAGTGGTTTTTATCTCCCTGAAGGCACAGAATTACCTTCCTCCCTGCAGCTATGCCCAGACTGTGCTTTGCAAAATTAGGTCCAACTCCTACAAACAAAATTGTGCTGCAGAACTAAAGCAAAAAACGAGCTCATGAGCAACGGATTCAAATGGTTTAAAACAGAAATAATTTTTTTTTGCTGAAGTCTTATTAATTTAATGTAGTAAATGCAAATATAAACACACACGTTTTATGTATTCATTTGCAATCTCACCTGTAGCTGCCACTTAATAGCTTTTCAAGTACTGGGACTGTATGTTAGCTCTTTGTACAATGGCCATCAAGGACAAAAATTAAGGGACTATACACTGAGGACTTTCAGGGGTAAAAGCAGTAATCTGTTACAATCTGAGCTGAAGATTTAAGTATTTTTGAGCTAGAGCCAGAACACCCCTGTATCCTCTCTGATGCGAGGACCAAAGCGTAATGTACATTGGTGACAGTGGATTAAGAGCCTTAGTGAGGTCTCTGGGCTCTGCTGCAGTTTCAGTCATCTACCTAAATACAAGCACTAACTCCAGCTCACGGTGGAGTAAAGAAGTACAATTTATAGCAAGTACACGTACCAGACCTGCCCAGATATATCTGAGACTCCATCAACTTACATGCCGTGGACGTGAGCTGTAGAATGCAGACTCAGCTGTTTGCAGAGGCTAAGGTTTCTGCATACATTCAGATATAAATTTGGCTTGCAAAGAACATCTGGTCTCATGCAACACTTGTTTTATGTATCAATCACAACTGCAGAATTTCAGATGGCTCCTTGGAAGTCATTCACGAGCTCTGCTCAGACAATTCAAACTCCTTCCCGTACAGCAGAATATATTTCTTCTATGTCAGCCCCATGGAATTAAGGTTAGGTAAAGAGATCATTAATAAACCTCGGAGAAGCGTAACTGATCTCTGGAAATTGTAACAACAACTCCAAATGATAAAATACAAAACAACTCTTCGTCACTCCATCACCAGGCAGGTTTTCACCAGCAGGGATGATGGGTTCAGTTGAAAAGGCAAAGTCTTAACTTCACTAATGGTTTCATGTAAAACCTTTCCGTTGCTAGATAAGATTATTATGGATTTGCTTATTAATTAGGCAGGCATTTTTGCAGCTGAATAAATTTCACTGAACGGAAAGAAGCTTTTTATGCCATTCTGTTAATCCTGCAGAAAAACCATCCCACCTGTGCCTATCCCACATGCATGCCCCAGCCATTAGACTGAAATAGCAAGTAATTACATCAAAAATCCACCGCTAATTATGCCAAAAGATAACATTTCACCTAAAGAAGTCCGCAGCTCCCCTGAAATTAAAAAAAAAAAAAGCTCTTCAGCTCCCATCAGTGGCATCGTGCAGAGAAGGCTGTTGAATTCTTACTTCCAAGATCAAGAACGAATCTTAATCTGCATGCTAACAGGGCAAGTGGTGGTGAGCAGCTCTAGCTATGGAAATGAGCTGAAGTGCTGCACCTTAGGAGGAAGCTCTGGCTAAAAGCGAGGGCACATCATCTCACCCACTGCCTGCTAATTTAACAGTGGTTTAAAAAATCTGCTAGATGGCAGCTCCTTCTCCAGCCTCTCTCGCCTTTGTCAGCCAGAGAGGGGTTGCACGGAGATGTCCGCTTAATGGGTCCCTTTGCATTGATTAGGAGCAGTACGGGTGGAAAATGGAGCCGATGTCATTAGACTTCATTACAGAGCGCAACTCATCTTATGGCTGGCAATGATGAGGCTATCAGCGTTGTATTTATTCGCCAATAATGGGTAAGCTTTCCAAGGCTGATGCTTCTTGCAGAGGAGGGGGGATGGCTTTTTTCACTGACAACACAGCACTAAGCATCAGAGGACCAGTGCTATACTTCAGGATTATGCCATGTAACAGGGGCAAGTCAGATGGTCTATGGGTTGGGCTCCTTAGTCTCAACAAGAAACCTTCTGCAGCTCTCTGGGATGGGGACAGCAGGACGACTCATGCTACAAAGACCCTTGGGCATGCTGCAGCCATCAAAGCTCATCTTTATTATCTCTCCAATATTTTGAAGGGATTTCACTGCATTTTTTCATAGCATTTCATACGTCTTTTTATTCCACCGGTATTTTGAAAGGATCTCAACCACAACCCATTGACTGAAAGGCATCCCTGTGACATGGGCTCACACAAAAGCCGAGCAGTCAAGTGTCCAAGTTCCTCTCTTGCCTTCTTAACCACAAAACAGGTAGATACACCTGCTCTGAAGTGGACATCATGAACCCAAACAACCAATGCAAGCAAAGTGCTTTGATGCTCTTAATCTCTCCTACTCTTCTCCTGCAGCCATAGTCGGGGCTTTTGGTCTTTTATGATAGATGCAAAGTTTATTAGACATTTCAAGGACTGCCCTGTGCCTGGAGGTGTCTAAGGGATGTGGAGAGGAGCTCTGTGGGCTCATCTGCACCGAACCACTTGCACTTCCAGGGCCCTGGCCTCCCCGATATACCGGTCCTTCCAATCCTGCATTGTTATTCTTGGTTATAAAGCAATATAGCTAACGCACACAGTGATTACCTTCAGGTATTCGCAAAATGTCACACATTCCTACGGCACAGTGAAAAACAAAACTGTTCGGGTTTATGTCAACATGTTAACAAAATGCAATAAACACTGCGTTAGGGCCAGTGAAAGATTGCAAGTCAAATCAAACTATTTCAATTTAAATATTTCACTACACCAACCCTGTGTTTCCTAAATTTCATTTCAGTTCCACTATAGTGTTATTTCTTTTTGGTTAGGCAAGCAAACAAAATTCATTAGTCCTTTGGCACTGCAAAGACAAAGCGGTGTCAAAATAGATTAGATGTTCTGAAACCTGGTTCATATCCCTTCAAAGTGGGGCGTATCTCTGAAAAGCTCTTTCTGCTTCTTCTGTGGGATTAAGAGATTAATTTCACAAACTCGGAAAGTGATGGAGGCCTCCCCTAGGTGAAGAGAGAAGAATCTTCAATCCATCCCTTCCATCACCCAACACAGCATAGATTAATTATCAATATCTGATCACTAAAATATTAACGATGTATCATGATTTCAACTCATTTTTATCTTTCTAGAGGTTCACTGTGCATTTTTATTACATACTTGCCTCATCTAAATTTTTACTTTGATTTCTTTTGAAATTTTTAAAACACTCATTTCTACTTTCTTTGTCTGACATGTGATACGCTGCAAGATAACACAAAACCTCAGTACCTGAGTACAAATGCATAACAACCCACCAATCCATCATAAAATATCTTATCAGTGGCAACAAAGCTGCAACATGATGTATGAAGATGACAGTTTTTTACCTACCTCCTTCTAGAAGTTTTTTTTAGGGGGAAGGAGACCTCAGGGAAGGACAAAATGGTCAGAATCCCAACTCCGATTGAGTTTCCTAGCTGCTTCACGTTGTTTCAGATATGAGCAGAAATGAAAGAAATATTGCCAGGTATCCCCCTGTTATTAGTCTTCCCACTAAGAAAGCTGCAACTCTGTTATCCCAAGACTTTCTGGGCAGATCCAGTGCTCAAAGGCCTCTCTCCATCCTTGGGTTAAAATCCTGACTCTAAACTTCCTCTGACCGGAAAAAGGACTTAAGCAGTAACTCCGTTTCCTTGGTCCACCACTACACTTACACCGTATGTTATAGGTCTAACTTTAATCTGCATGAGAAGTTTAAAGAGAGGGATCATGCTTTACATAATTGAAAAATTAACTGCAAATTTGGAAAAAAGAAGAGTTGTACTTCCTTTTGTCTTAATATTTCACACGAGTTAGCCAAGTTGGGAGTAATATACAATTTATTTCCTGCATGACTGAAGGAAAAGGCTACATGCTCATCAGATACACACTACTCTACCTTTTATGTCACGCAATTGCTCTTAGTACCACACCAACTGCCCATACCCTAAACACAACTTTAACATAACTAAGGAATTATTTCTTACTCAAAGCAAGCCACATATGGATGTTTTGAGAATGCAGCTCCTAACCTTTATCTGTGAATCCCAGCGGGATGATTAATGAGCGATGATTGCTCATTACACCACTATCCTTACCTGAAAGCTTCAGCGCCGCAATTTTGCTTCCCGTTTTCCATCTGCACGGCAGGTTAGCAGCAGCATCCCTGCCTCTGGGACTGCAGCCTGCAGCAGGGCCGGGCTGCCCCACCACAGAGGACAGCAAGGTCCCTGAGCCGTCCGTGACCCACCACAGTTTTGTGGGGAACCGCTCCGGCGTTTCCCTGCACTCAGAGCCTGGGTCACTCTTCTGGACTTGTTGGCAGAAGAACCCTTTTTCTCAGCCCTAATTCATTCTGATTCACTTTCCCGGCAGCAACTGCACAAAACGAGGTGGCAGATAATGGCAAAAACCAGTAACTAACAATAGCCATCCACATACCTTTAAAGAAAAAGCATCGAGGAGAGATACGATATTGTCCTGAAGTTAAAACACTCATTCGTATTTTATTTACGTTTTTTTCCCTAAGTCTATTCACTTGTCTTGTCCTTTTGAGTTGTCACCTCTCTATTAACATCTCCGATGACCCACAGCGAGCCTGCTCCTGAAGGACGGCAGCACTGATGCGGATCACAGGTCCACCCAGCCCCTAGCCTGTCTCTGAGCATCAACAACACTGGGAAGTACAGGGCACTCCTATAGAAATGCCTCCCCTGAATATTGTCCCAGCTCCCATCAAACTGCAATTCGTTAAAGTCCTCAGCCTGAGAGTATCTTCATAGAAAGAAAATTTGAAATATATTTGTAACCATGTTCCTCCCTCCACCTTTTCCCTCTTGAGTCTCTATTGGCATTTTTTTTTTTTATTTAACTGAAAAAAGGGGAGTATTTTCATAGATTAGAACATGTCGCAGGGGTGGCCGGTGGACTCTCATTGATTTCAGTATGAATACAAGTTTCTCACCACTTTGCAGTGTCAGGCCCCAGGGGAACAATTGAAGGAATGAATTCATATTTATTGTGGGTTTTAAGGCCTGTTAGGTTTTATTTCTGTCAGCCACAATGGTGTCTTTTTAACTAAGATGAATTATAAACATATGAAAAGAAAATACTGATTGCAGCAGAGAAAGCGAGTAGATACATCACAAACAGCTTCATCTCAAGAGCAGACATGTGGCATGTGTGTTACTCCATCAAAAATGCAATCAGAAGCACAAGAAAGATATTTATGGTTGGGCTGCAAAAAGCCATATGTTTAAACCATGCCATAATAGGAAGAGAAGGCTATAAAGGATATTGTAATAATCAAGGCAGGCTATACTTTTCTTGTCTTGCATCCTTGTCAATACTTCATTTTTATTTTTTTATTCTTTAAAAGGGCAATATGAAGGACTCCACCTCATCTGAAATACAGTTTTTCAAAACAATGGAGTCTTCTGTCTCCATAAAATCAAAAAAGAATGGTTTTTTACAAATCTCATCATCACATCCTCAAAACATTAGCGCAGTTTATCATTTTCTTCCGAATTTCTAAACAAAACTTAAGACAACGAGGAGAAGAAAAGTTAAAATAATCCCAAGCTTTCATGAGCCTTCCCTTGGGCACCCACAGCCACTGCTAAAGAGTTACCCCTTCAAAATTCTTGTTGACTCTAACTGCAGTTTGTTAGTGCCGATGAATCGGGAGCCAGGGAGGCCCCCAGGATGCTCTTTGGTATCTCCTCTGCATGCTCTTCAACACTGAGCATGCAAAATTACCATTGGGGAAACCTGGTTTTCTAAAATTGTTCAACACGACACTGACCTGAGCAACTAATCTCTCAGTTGCTGGAGCTGGTGGTTGCCTTGAAGGTCGTTTAAAGGAGTTCCTCCAAGATGTCTGTGATAATGTTAATTTAGGTCATTTGTTTCCATGCACCGGCATATGCTCTCTTTACGTTACTTGACTGCATTCAGCTTCACCTAATGAGCCACAATCTAGCAGAGACGGCACATTTGTTCAACATTCCAGGATTCATTTAGAAAATGACAATGATTATGCCAAAACGTTTGCATCCAGCTCTACCAAAGCTTGAACTAAATCATTATTTTACTACTGACCACACTAATATTACTTAGCTTGGGCTAAACTATTGCATTTAAGAGTTCAGGCTTTACTTAACGAGGGTGAAGAAGGAATTTGCAATTCTGTATTTCACTGTCATCCAGGTGCTTCTGAAGTTACTCAGCCTTCACCCCATTAACGGTCTTCAGCCCCATCCCGGGCATCATCTGCACATTTTCCAACCAATTATTTCCCTTTGCCAGCGTGCATTAGCTGCAGCCCGGGCAGTTTGACTGTTTGCTCACAGAACTCCTAAGGGGAAAAATACTTTCTGAAGTCAAACAGTGTTAACCTAATTTTGTCTTAGGAAGCTGCCCTTAAAGTGATGCTAAATAGTCTGTAAAGGTCCCCCTTGTCACCCGGCACAGACGCCGGCCAAGCCCGGAGGCGGTGAGGAACCGCAAAGCCCCGCTCATGCCAGGCAGGGGATGGCAGTGGGATGAAGGATTTCCCAGGGCATGAAACCAAAAATCAATCAGCTGAATTCAAATGCCTCTTCGGGCCTCACGTGCACTGTAACCTTCCATTCCCCCAGGAGACACGTTCGTGCTGGGCTCGTTCCTGATTGTGCTACAAGGAGACAAACAACCTCGGCTTTGTGCCTGTGGCAGCACCATCAGTACCGGCCAGACCTAATGTGCTTGTTTATGAGTCAGCCCTTTCAAGGGTGGCAAAGAAAATCAGGGCAGCATGCTGCCAGCTCCCTCCTGCTCTCAGGTTGATTTTTCTGACCTGATTTGACCAAATTACTCGTATTAGCAGCTCTGATATTCCCATACCGTCCTTTGACCCTTCCCTTTGCCCTAGCCTGCAAACAGTAGGGCACTGCTCTACCACCCCTGTCTACCCACAGTATCCCCATGAGCCCACCAGGCTTCGGGACAGCTGAACCCCCGTGGTCCTGCCAGACCCCAGCCCCGGGGCTCAACCCAAAGGGCTTTCATTTCCACAGTGGCCCTGCAGCTTGGCAGCCCCAGCTACCTCACCCGACACTTGATGGCTTGACAGAAATTCCAGAGTTTAGGATTTCACTTTTACTCCCTGACAAGACGCTCTTGCCTCATTTCAGCAGGTTTTGGTGGTTTGTGGAACGCAGGCAGGCTCCGCGCATGCCTCCCTGGGTGGAAGGGGAATGGCTTTAAGCTGAAAGAGGGGAGATTTAGATTAGATCTTGGGAAGAAATTGTTCACCGTGAGGGTGGCGAGACGCTGGCAGAGATTGCCCAGAGCAGCTGTGGGTGCCCCATCCCTGGCAGTGTCCAAGGCCAGGCTGGACGGGGCTTGGAGCAACCT
>JAVKKW010000055.1:2361537-2372494 GCA_034782655.1 Micrastur ruficollis
GGAGCAACCTGGTCTGGTGGAAGGTGTCCCTGCCCGTGGCAGGGGGCTGCACTGGGTGGGATTTAAGGTCCCTCCCCACCCAAACCCTTCTGTGATTCTATGATTCTAGGACAGTTCTGGGTACAGGCTTGTTAGACAAAATTGGCAGAGTGCTGGAAACACGCATTGTCAGTGCTAAAACATGATTTTTTTTTTAGTGGACTGAGCAGAAGTTAATGTCAATAATTGCCTGTGTTAGTACAAAGTAAGGACTTGAACTCTCACAATGTGCTGACTTCGATGCGCAGTAACGTGGGGGTTTGCTGGGCTCCTGAAGTCAACAGCCTGTTTTAATTGGGTAACCCAGCATCTGAGGGACTTTGCACAGAGGCTCACTGAGCAGTTTAGGGGGTGTTTGTGGGGGGGACATTAGGATAAAACGCATATTGCTTTTAGCTGAGTGTAATTTGTCTTTCAGTTTGGCCCACGGCTCAAAGACAGCCATCAAATATTTTTAGTACCATCGTAAAGACTGGTCAGGAGTTCAAATTCAAGAGCATGAAGAATTCTTTGATAGATATACAAGATGCCACATAAATATATGATCCCAGCTTCAGGAACAAATAAATCATAGGAAAAAATAAGTTAATGTTACCTATTATTTTAGAGGAAAAAACAGGCTTTTTTAACTTTATTCTCAGGGGGTTAACAAATATAGTTCAACATACTATCAAACATAAAGAAAGATGCATAAAACATAAGATTAGAAGGCTTTGAGAAAAGCCGGATCTTTCATTTAGTTCTTTTATCTCATCACTCAGTAATTTGAAGTGAAGAAACGCTGTTGGCACTGTTTAGCAACAATTCATCAATCTTTTCTCAATGAAAGTCAAGTGCTCCCTACTCCAATCCCAGTTTTTGGAGAGCCTCCTTTCTTGCTTTGACTTTTAACTTCAGCTCCTTGTGGCATGTTCTGTTCGGAGAGCAGCGTGGCAGGCTGGGGTAGCGGCAGAGGCAGCCGATTAACCAGTCCCACTGAGCAGGAAAACTGCTATTGCCAATCCTTGGTGAGAGAATTAATAAATGCCCTCATTAAAGCGACTTTAGGAGCTGGATAGTGTTTCATATATTTCAGAAAGACCCATTTTACGCTGGAAACCAACAGTAATCCCATGGCCCCTTAACGCAGGCAAAACATTTACCTAAGTGAATAGAGCAGGTTCAGACGGCAGCGGAAATCTGGAATAATGCCACTGAATTGCATTAAGGAAACTTGGGATTTTCTGTTCCAACAGATCAGTGTTTAACGTGGCAAACGGGGGACTGAGGCCGTTTAATTCTCACGTGCAGAGATCCTCAGGTGTAAAAGGAACATCTCGCCAGGGTGGCTCACGCCATGCCACATTGCAGGGATAAGGGGAAGCACGTGCTGTGCCCAGAGGGTTTTTCTAAACACTGGCTTATGTATCATTAATAGCAAACAGACCATGAACTTTGATTTTAATATAACACTACTTGGTTGTAGCATTTGCCATTTAATGAATGCTGGAAGCAATAATAGGCTAAAATCTGGGTAAGGGCTTTTTTATAGCAAAGGCTATTACTACTGCATCTGACACGTCCATCTCTGCATTACAGCTCAGCTTTCGGAAAGGGCAATGGCATGAATAAATGTCTTGCGTTGTGCCCAGGTTCCCTCTTGCCCTCGCCCCAATCAAAGAATGCAGGAATGCTGAGCTCTAATAACGCACCTTTCATCAGCTCTGCTCAGCCAGGCTTTTATCCGGCACAAACTACTTTGTCATGATGGATGGCTACAGTTTACGGTGCCCATCTCATCTACAGGCAAAATTTCGAAGTCCTCCTTCACCGGCAGCATCCTGATGAAGGCCTCTGTATCATTACCACACGCTGAACTCATTAGAGGGAGAGGAAAGAGAGGGCGGGCTGGGATTTATGAACCACCTCCTAATCTTGTTGTATCAAAAAGTAAATTCAGTTTTTCTTTGCAGGCCTGACACATCCTGAACTTTTGTCCTTATTAAACATGAACTCGCCTCAAAGGTTGAAAACTCAGGCAAGGCTTCCTTTTATGTTTTTAAGATCAAGGAAGGAGAAGGAGATCAAAACCAAGACCAAAAATACCCTCTTAGAAAGAAACTTAACTTCATTGATTATGTCAGTGAAAAGCAGATGCAAAATAGACGCTGATAGCAGAAGTGCTGAGGAAAATAAGATGGAAGTGGGGATAATGGGTTAGCTCCGACTATTAGTGAGGCACAAGCAGTTTTAAGACAGTGACGATTTAACTGTTTTTTTTAAAAAAAAAAAAAAAAAAAAAGAAAAAAAAAGAAAAAAGAAGGAGTAAGGATCAACAGTTCATTCAGTCAAGAAGGAAGGATGCAACTCAGTCAAAGCCCATGCAGCAACAGACTCTGTATAAGCGGATCGATAGTCGCACTCCGAATGGGTCCGTGGCATTTCCACAGGGCTCCCACACCAACCTTTCCAACGCTGCAGCATTGCAGTAAGAACTGATCTTTCAAAGAAATGCCTTTGGACAGATCATCCTCCTGTGGTCACAGCCCTCGCTTCAAAACTCACAGGACAAGGCACTGCCACCCCACGATGCGCTGGGAAATCCCCAAGAAATAAATCCGCAGAGTCAGGCTGTTTCCTAAGCCAACAATCAAAGCAAAGCTAAACACGGCTAATGGACTCCTGAACTGTCGTTTATAAATGAACAGCAGATTAGGCAGTAATTTCTTCCTATCAGCACCTCTTGGTGGTTTCTATCAACAAACATCTATTTTAAAACACTTTGAAGACGCTCTCTGGGCTTCACACATAGACTGAATGAAGGGCCCACTTCTTTCAGAATAATTCATATGAACTAAATTAATAAACCAAAGTTAACTGCACCTGGAGCATCCTCCACCAGCCCCGGAGGATGCTGAAGCACTGAGGGCACCCGCGTGTCCCCCGGAGTCGTCACAGCATTCATCCAAACTGCACAAAAATGTCCTACCCAAATGTCATACACCCTGTAATACTGTAATATTCTTGGTGAGTTCAGCTTTGGGATTTTCAATGCAAGTCTCGTAATAAATCTTGCCACGCTTCTGCGGTCTCCTTATGACAGTATCACACACAGATCTGCTTCATGTATTACCACTGTTTCGTGCAACCCAAATATACTCTTAGAGCAGCAGTGCTACTATAAACACAGGTATCAGCAAATTCATTCTGTATTATGACTGCCATAAATCTATCAGGACTTGGCAGCTGCAGAAGGGCCTGAATTGTCCATAAAGCAACAGTGCTTAAAGCTCAGAAATCTCAGAAACATAAAAACAAAACCAGAAGCACACTGCTAAATGTTGCAGGTCAGAAACGGCCCAATTTTTTGAGGGGAAAAAAAACCCACCAAACCAAAACCCACATAACAATTCCCCTTCTCTGCAGAGAGAGGCAGCTAACAGATGGACTACGCCGTTAGCTGTCAGCGCTATAACTCAAACCCCGAGCGCCAGCAAACAGCCCCACTCATGGGGGCCCCACAGCCCATTAACTGCCCATGAATCTCCCCACCACTTCGGTCTCACCCACCTCAAAGAGCTTCTCCCCGCATCCCATGGCTTCACAATATCTAACTACAGTGGCTAATTCATCACTAATTCATCACGTCTGGTATTTTAGGCTTCTGCTTCTTCAGGATTTAAGGACATGAGGCGGGAAAGCAGAAAAATATAGACTGCGAGTGGGATGCCAAAAGCTCTATCCCTAAATCAGTCAGGAGCACAGGACCTGTTAGTGACCAGCTCCTACATCTCCTGAGCGCTGTCAGGAAGCATCACCTCTGGTTCCAGATGCTCCACCCAGGGCCACACATGGTATTAATTATTGAGATGAAATGACCTCTTAGCCTTCACTTCACGCAAACCTGTTTGAGCAAGGGTTAGGATGTCTGAAATAATCTGATTTCTGTGGTTTATATTAAAAATGTTTGTTTCGAGGGTTTTATGAATTGTAGTCTGCACTTGACTGAAGTGGATTACTGAATAGCATGGACTGGTCCCATGCAAAGAGATTCGGTGAGCAAAGCAGCAGTGCAATAATGCACAAAATTAATAAAGTTGTGCTTCAGAGGTACAGAAGGATCTCTTGACAGCCCTCTGTGCAACCCAAACCATCATCTGCTTCCGCTCCATCCGCAGGAGGAATTCTCTAGGATTCTGCTGATTAAAGTCAGGAGCTGAAATGGAGGATGGGCGTTTCGGATGGCTGCATTCATTTTGCATGAAGCAAAGGTGTGATTGCATCTCATTTGACTGCACTGCCAGCACAATGGAACGGGAGGCAAAGAAAAAAAGCAGCAAGTGTAAGGGATAGAAGAGCCCTGGATTAGTTTCCTTTAACAAGGTAATCCTGATGGAAAAAGCAGTGCGCTTTAATCATCTATGCCGTGCGCTACATCTTCTACCTAAAAGAAATGATTTCTTGTCAGACATAAATGGTCATGTTTCACTGAAGGAAGTTGAGTCTCGCTGGGGTACGTAACAAGGCAAGAAGGAAGAACATTATTGCCCAGGACAGCTGAAGCTAAATTGGATATCACACCACAAAGGCACCTGAAAAACACACAATGGGGGAAAAAAATCTGCGCTGACAGGTAGGGAGGAGTAGATTAGATGACCAGAATACCCTCTCTATCTCAACTCTTTATTATTCTAGGAACCTTTTTGATTCTCAGGAACAGTTCAAATTCCTACCCCTACAAAGGATGGGTTTAGCTTGGCAAAGAAAAAGGCAAACCTCTGATTTTTATTATCCCTGTATCTCCTTTTGACAGAGCTCCTCAGGTGGTGATGCGAATAGCGCATTGAAAGCCGCAAGAGAAAGGGTGGGTTGGGGCCAGGATGGTAATCGGAGGTGGGGAAATGGAGTAGCTCTTCTGTCTCGCACAGAGACAGCAACACTCATTTTAGATAATGTGTCTACAGTAACCCAAATAATCTGGATCATAGAGAATGGCAAGTATCAATCTCAGCAACAGCTAGAAAGCAAGCATCGCCCAAGAGGAGGCAGCCAGCAAAGCGGATTGCTATCATTACAGTGATGAATGGGAAATTCTCCACAATGCTACAGGTGTAGGACAGGGAACAACTCACTTGTCGGCAGAATCACAAGTAACAGCTTTGCAGGCATCTCAGCACTGCACACCGTAAAGCTGCCCCAGTCTCTTCCGTGACCCTACTCAGCGGGGCTGCAGGAGCAAGGGAAAGGGAGAGATCAGAGATTTCCTATTTTAGTGCTTTTATCTTCTTTGCCACCAGTTAAAAAACAGCAGAGAAACAAAACAAATCGTTCCACCGTTGGGAGTGCAATGGATGCTCTTTGCAGAGCACAGCCTCATGAAGCAGAGATGTTTTTTCCTACTTAGACACAGGCGGGCATGCACTGAGGCAGTTTGGCGAGGGAGTTTTTGAAGGATCCAGCATAGCAAAGCAATCAGTCGACTGGTAGAGACAATTTTTGGAACAGCAATTTTCTAAGTGGGAAAGGTAAGCAGGTTAGCAGATTACAGAAAAGACTTAAAAAGCATCAACATTGCTACTTGACACTAAGATGGCAACAGCAAGGGGTGGAAAAAGTCAGAGAATCCTTCTTCTGAGCTCAGCTAGGAGAGGAGTGGGTGGGATGAGCTGGATCTGTCTACCAAACAGCAGGAAAACTAATAACAGTTGCAGAGGCAAAGCTGACTGAGGGCTTGAGGGAAAAGGTAACACAGCATCTTTGCAAAGCCTGAAAAAGTCTGGAGGAAAAAGTTCAATGCTGGCCAGTCGCTGTTGATAATAGATAGGGGTTGTCATAGATTTGCACCTATACAGATACATAAGATCTGTGGGTCTGCTTGCCACCACCTCTCACAGTGCTTATATTAATGACCTCCAACCTACCAAAACTGGTAAGGCATTTGATGGAGCTAAAAGCCGGGAAGAGCTGAAGGATTTGAAGCCTCATGAGCTTTCAAATAAGCCTGTTCTGGATGTGCTGCGGTCTGGGTCTTGAAGACATGAGGCATTTTTCTTTTTTTTCTCCTTTAATAAGTGGAGAATAAAACCAGATGAGAACAAACAGGACACGAGAAGACTTTATGAAGAACTGAGGAACCCCTCAAGATCCCATTTCTATTGCTTTGTATGTGCTCTACCAAAGGCACGATTTATTCTGGTGTCACAACCGATGACAAGCAACACCACCACCTCTGCAAGCCTGGTGCTTTCGCCTCGGCCAAATCCTGCCATATACCCAAGAATAAGAAAAATCAATTTTATAACGCCACTACAGGGCACTTAGATAAAGGAAAATAGATGAAAATTTACAAAAACCAAACCTTTTTGGTTTTATTTTGTTAGATTTCAACTTCCAAAGAAAACAGGTGCCTTAGACTAATAAGGTAGAGCAAGCATCTGGAGTCTGTGGCTGAACAGAAAATGTTCAGGGTCTAATGTCTATAGAGTATAGAGCCATCTTACTTTAGCACCCCATGGGCATCTCCAGGGTGGATTGGGAGAGCAAATGCATTACTGAAGAAACATTAAGAGCAAGCATGCAAGACGTCAAAGATAAGCAACGGTCAATGGAAATTTCAAGAGAGGTACAAGGATCGGCTAACGGGAGATGTGATGTTTTCAAAGCCTGGACAGCCGTGGGAAAAGCATCCTGTCAGGGAGAGAAAGATAAAAGTGGTAAACAGGGCAGCAAAAGTGAAACACAGGTAAAATAAGGAAAAGCGAAAATCAACAAAGGCACATCTGACATTTCCGATGCTCTGCTGAAATGCACTTAGGTTTCGGAGATGCCAAGGGCTGAGAGTGTATTTTTTGCTGCAAAGCTTAGAAGGACCACACCACGTGAGTTTGGAAACCGAAGTCTCTGTCACCTTCACATATTTTGCCAAGTGAAAGATTCATCAAGTGATTCGCGATATTCAGTTATATGCTTCTCCCTGGCAAAACACATCAGATGGAGAGCAAATCTGTGCAGCTAGGAAAGCCCAAGGCTTTTCTTTCTCCTTTGCATGTTCACATTTCATATGAAAATGCTTTCCATGCATTTAAAGAGTGTACTGATGTCACAGGTACTCCAGAAAGTCCTCTCAGTGTCTGGAAGTGAAAGGATCAAAAACATTATCCCCAAAAATGCTAGACAAGGATAACACAAACTTGTTTGTCGCTACAACCACCACTAAATGCCACAATGATCAAATCAGATGTGCCAAGCCAAGATGACCCCCTTTGTTCTGGAGCTCTCCTGTGGCACCCAGCCCCTCCCTGGCTACACTATTTACATAAGGTGACATCAAGGCAGTACTTAAACCTGGCTCGTCTCGCTCAGACAAGTGGATTCCCACCAGCTTTAATCATGCTGCTCCAGCTGGGCAGGAAAAGCCAGAGCAGCCACAGCTTTTGGATTGCTGCTGTTTCTAAATGAGACCTCCCGAAGACAACTCAGGGCAGTGGCTACTAGCAGTACAGCAGCTACAGGAGTAGATCTGCCAAATTCAACTAGTGGCGAGGTCCCCACAGGCCTGGGAGCAGCCATGCAGCACTGGGGCAAGCTCAGCAGGCTGCTTTCTGGAATTTAGCAACATCAGGACGAGTTGGTTCAAAGCGACCCTGGCTCTGGCACCACAAGCTGGCTTCACACGCTGATCTCTGCATCAACACAAGACACTGCAGCGGGGTATGACCCTCCTGGTGTAATGCACTATCCTTTCCCTCTCCTGTGCCAGTTCTGCTTTGGACAGGAGCTGTCACTGTCATACTGTTATTGCCCTCGCTGTAAGCCAGTAACTATGAATGACAGGATCTGGCAAACAGGAATGTAAAGAAAGCAAATGCACACACCCAGCAATTCCCCTCAAGCAATACTAGCTGTGAATACAGTGGGTTTGGCCATCCCAACCAGCCCAAGCAATTACTTGCTATGCTTCGAATGTATTCAAGCCTTTCTGAGCCTAAAATACATTGCGCAACCATCTAACCACTTTCGCTGCAGTAACCAATCGAGACTATAATGATTGCAGTTAGCTGGCACAGCAGGTTATGTTTGGAGACCACTGATTTGGACCCGAAAGGCTAAGAAAAAGAGAGACCAAAAAAAAGCCACCAAACTCATTCAAGAAACTGAATGGTCTTGGGAAAGATCAGAAAAGCTGTGGAGCTGAAGAGGAGCTGAAGACTCACCGATAATAAATACGGGGGAGAAAGCAGCTCTGTTATCAGGAGTGAAATTGAGATTTGTAATCCAAACTCAGAAGGAATCACTGCCTGTGTACTATCCCCGTTCTAATTAGATGATGTTCTTGGGGAAAAATAAATAAATAAATCAGAATCACAGACATTGTGCGCTGCTCTATGGACTTGGAGCTATAAGATACAATGAGGTTGCAGCTGAAAAGCATCTTTACAATTCACTGTGCAGCCAAGTGAGTCAGGACCAGTTTACTGCAAAGAAGGGCACTCACAGTACTTTGTAGATGAATCTTGCAGTGATTGCTATCGTCATCAAAAATGCAATGGAACTGATTAAAGTAGAGACATCTCCTAGAAAGAGTCTGCATAGAAGGATAACAATTAGCAATTTTCCTCAAATCAGCAAAGCGGCACTCACAAGATAAATTAGTGCCAGCAGGTTCATGTAGCAATTCAAGTAGCACCAAGGACTGAAAAGAGGCAGCAGCTCCTCAGTCATATATTTATCAGGAAGTAAAATATATTATAGAGGAAGTGGATTATCTAGAGATGCCATTTCTCTCTTGGAGAAACATGCAATTGAAAAATGAAGATTTCTGAATATAAAGTATATGATTTACTCAGCAGCTTTCGAAACTCTTGTTTCCTGATTTTGCAGCCATGCTCTGCCGAGGTCTGAGCACAGCCACCGCCTTGCTGGGGAAGTTGGGGAGAACAAAAGAAGCAGGAGAAAACTTCTCCTCAAGTGAGGCAGGGGGATAGAGGAGCAAAGGGGGGTTAGGAGGGAGTCATGACCTCCACATTTCCTTTTTTCCTGGTTTTCAAGAAGTTACAACAACATCCTTCAGCTACCCCAGGGGTTCTGCTGGGGAATTCTGCACCCCAGACCTTGAAATATGTCATGAAAGCATGCTTGAGCTGGTACTATGGACATCAGCCTTACGTAGAATTGGTACTCAACAGACTTTTCTTTGCCTATGCAACAGTAACAGCAGATGAGATAGGACTGATTATTTAAAAAGAAAAAATTAAAAACCCCCATGTACCAGAGGGCTGAAACCAGGAACACAATCCTTTGCTCTTCTGAATGTACTCAAGCACCCCGAGGAGGAACTAAATCACTGACCCTTTTATGATGCACAAAGGTTTCATCCAGAGTATTTTACTTTTCCTGTATTTTCCAAACTGGATCTGTTTCAGTGCTTTCATCGCATCAGACTAAATCTGACTACTCTGCTCGGGAGAGCTCCCCTGTACAATACTGGGAGACTACGCCAGTCCTCTGCTTTAAAGTGGCATTGGAGATGAGGCAAGGAAAATAAATAACTTTAAGCAAAGAAAGCTGTACTTACCCACCTGGCAGTACAGCTCTGTAACTGTAGCAAAAGGGCTTGCGGCGAGCAAGGCAAGCATAGATTGAAAGGACAAACACTATCTCGGGAAAGAAACTCCCCCCCTGCGTCAGTGCAACATCCCAGTAGTGCTGCTTTGGCTAGAAAGATACGCAAGTTGTGATCTGAGAGACAAGAAACATCACTGCTACAAAATGCAGGCAGGATGACACCGAGATAGTTTAACATTTTGTAAAGACAGTTTCAGTCTTTAGGGTTTTCACCCCCTATTTATGGCACTAATCAAGTGCTAAGGCATCAGCTTTTAAAAGCTACCAGAGGCATCAACAGCAAAAGCCTTTCCATATATCCACATTATTTTTGTGCTTCCTATAACACACAATTCAGATAAAAAGTTTCCCTTTCCTCCCAGAGAATACAGTCTCTTCTAGCAGGGAGACTTGACACATTGTCAGCAGGATCCTGGATTCATTTGTATGCAACTCAAAAAATGGAAGGTAACGTACACAGAGACTCTCTTGTCCTCCCTAATCTTGAGTGAGAGGAAACAGGTAAGGGAGAAAAACAAACAACTTCTCCTAATCCCAGAGGAAGAACCCAGAAGCAGATCACCCTGAAGGAGTGGACCTCAGCCTGTCCAGCCCAGTGTTTCCCCAGGCACTGAGAGGGAGACAAGGCACATATAACCCACCTCCCCGTCCTACCCCAGGGACAGGAGACTGTGAACCAGCTTGAGGAGTACAGACAACTTGCTGGGAAAGAAAGAAAATAGATAAATTAAGAAATAATATGGCAAAGGACTGCAGTGCAGTTAGTTGTTCCTGGGATGCATCACAACTGGAACCCTGTAAAAGCCCAGCAACACAGCTTGCACAAAAATTATTTTGAAGGGTCTCCTTCCACCTGCTCTCACACCCTCTGTAAGAGCCTCATTTGGCCACGACAGCTTCAGTCCATGGCATAACCTCTTTGCTACAGCCCTGGGACCTTCCCCTCGTTACTGACGCCAACCCAGCAGCTCCAGCCTGGCTAATCATCCAAGGCTGACAGCACTGTACCCAAGGAAGGCTAATCCTGCTTTCTGGACAGCCTCTGCCAAACCCTGGGTCCCTGTGGCTGTGGGTGTCTTTGCTCATCGGGCAGAAACCAGCTTGGGAGCACCTCCACTACTCTGTGGTGACTGGAAGTCCCACAAAGCTCTCAGAAGAGCAAGGGACCATTGAAGAGCGCAGGAGATGAAAAAACGCAAAATAAACTTGACAATTACAGCTCTTTCTGATGACCCTAATGGGGTATAAAGATGTCTCAGCAAAGAAAAAGAAAGAAAAAGAAAAAGAAAAAGAAAAAGAAAAAGAAAAAGAAAAA
>JAVKKW010000055.1:2378846-2419078 GCA_034782655.1 Micrastur ruficollis
TTTTCAACCAAAATGGCAAACAAAACTAGTGCTAAAAAAACTTTGTATTAATAACTCCCCAGTAAAAGGCATTTGCATAGGAAAAAAACGCTTCCAAATTGCAGTCAAGTCATTTTTGGCTTACACATACAGATGCTCAGTAAAAGCAGCAGTGTTTTCCTGCAAATACTGTCTTTCAGATCCAGGGGTTTGGGGTTTTTTGTGGGGTTTTTTTGGTTTTTTTTTTGGGTTTGTTGTTTTTTTTTTCCTCTCATTTTTGCTACTGCTTTTTCTTACTTTAGGCAGTGACCTAAAAGTATCTCAAAACCAGCACTCCTGACCCAACACTACTGGAAAACTGTTCCCTTCTCCATTCCTCCTTAAAGGACATTTTAGGGGGAAAAAAAAAAATTTGTTAGCTCAATCTTGATCCATTTAAAAACAGCTGCCTGATTAAAAAGCATTGATAGTATAATTCTGAATATATGCATTATTACGCAAAGAACATTGGACAAAATTCAACTCTCGGAAGATGCGATGCTCTTCCCCTGCTGTATCAGTACAATTCTAGTTTGCTTTTTGATACAGTTAAGGGACAACCCAAATATTAAGCAGGAAAAAAAAAAAATGCATGACAGCATATCACCAAATCTATCAATTCAGTTATGATCACTTACAGAAAACTGGATTTCTACAATTAGATCTCTCCCAGGACCTGAAACCCCAGGCATTTATCCCACCACCAGACTGGGCTGCAATCACCGTGAGATCCCACAAGCAGGCAACAGGGTACGGAAAAGTTTTAGTGTGGATTTACGTCATTCAGAACATGCAGGGAGATGGGGCAGGGGCGATCCTTCGCTAAAACAGCTAAGCAGGCTTTTAGTCTCGCTTAACAACACATGAAACAGAAAAGCTATATAAAAAAAACCAGAGAGGCCAAAAGGGAACAGGCCCAAAATACACTTCTGAAAGCTATAAAATATTTAGAAAATAATTGTAGTTGACACTGGTTAACACCTTTAATCATCTTCAAACATTTGTTTAAACACTAAGCTCTCTCAAGCTACCGAGCACGCAGATGATTTATATAGTAACTAGGTAATCTGCACCGGACCTTTTAATTTTCATTACACAGGGAGATGTGCTGAAAATATTGCTGAAAGGCCACGATACAAAATTGAAACGTAGCAAAATATATTATCTCTTCTCGCAAATTCATTCACCTCTCGCAATCTCAGGCCTATGTCCAACCCAGAAGGGGTTATTTTTAGCTCTTCAGAAGAACTAATAGGAACTCCATTGTGAAACGCGCTCTGGTTCTTGCAAATAGCCTCATTATTTAAAAGATCAAAAGCATCTTGCTACCATGTGATGTAAGTAACTTTGATCTGATGTTGTCTACTCAGACTTCAGAGCAGATAATTATCGGACTGTTAAAATTTTTTTGCATTCTGACTGCAAACGTCTGATTCATCCCCCTTCGCACTACAGATACATCAATAATCAACAGAGTATATCAATATTTTAAAAAAAAAAGTGAGTCTTACAACAAAATAGGCAATTCACAGTTCGTTAAATAAACAAGCACATGAACTCTAAAGAAACACACGGAAATATCTGCATTTGTATCTAGCCAATGAAGAAAATAATACTATCAATTAATTCTTCTGTTTATGAGATATAATGACTACATGAGAAACTTTTGTGCATTTGAGAGCTTCCTACTGGCAAGGATGGATTCAGCAACAAACAGATTCCGAGCAAGTGCCTAGCCCTGGTATACTGCTCTGGAAAGACAGATATCAGGGGACTGCTGTCATCGTCTCTCCAGTTTAGACATTTCATTTCCTTTGAACCTTTTTGGTTACTAATACAAATATATACAAACACGATGTTTCATTTTCAGTTAAGCGTCACAAATGAGTGACGTACTCATGAAAACAAGCGATGTACATTAATATTGTGCCTAACTTACAACTCCTTTTTTTTTTTTTTTCCTCATTTGTTCTGTATTTGTGAATTCTGTATGCGAATAGAAATTTTACCAAAGAAATCTTTCATCTTCCAACAAGGCGAATACAGCTGCACTGTGCGACAGCAATGCAGTTTTGGTTTCCCCTTGACACTGCAAGGGGTCAGCAACTGTGGCATCTTTCACCTTTGTGTCGGTCTAGCTCCATACTTAGGACTATCTTGGCATTCTGTAGTCTCCTCTTGGAGATTTTCATCATCCTATATTTATTCCTACAGTTGGGTCATGTTGCCAGCACACACCTCTCAATGGGGATGAAAATTTATGTAACTTTAATTTCTACATGACACACTTAGAGCACAGGGCATAATGAAGCCGAAGCTAGACGCGCTGCCGACAGAATGCAGACAAAGATAAATATTTCAAAAGGTACATAAACGACTTGGATGCAAAACTCCTATTAATTTTCATGGGACCTGCATGGTCAGAAATGATCTATGCAATAATCTATGCAACGATCCTCCAGCCACAGTTGCTCCTACCAATAGATATTGCAATCTGTTGCTGGGTTAAAACGTCAGTGTAATTTATTGCTATTTCTCAAAAAAACAATTAGAAACCTGCTGCACGCTGGATTTGAAATCCACATATTCCAGTAAGGCAAATAAAGCATACTGCCCACCAACTTACCTGCCTTTACCGTACTTAATTCCTTATAATGAAAACAATTCCATAACACATGAACTTCCACAATCATAAAGCCACATTTTTGGTTTTTATCCAGTAAAACAACGTATAACTTTAATGTCACTAAAGAAATAGAACTGAACCCTCTATCACCAGTAATTATATATTATTATGGCTTGATAAAAGGATATTGTTATACAAGCACTGAATATCCTATAATCCAAATTAAGGCTTTATTCACTAATGAAAGTATTTTTCACGCATAAGCTTTAAAGCCAGAATGCACATTGAAACATGTTATTGTTTGACTAAGTATTAACAATGTCGTTCCTTAGATCTGACTGAATAACACTAATGTACTTGCTATTGTTCAATGGTTTAAATAAAGAAAAAAGAAAAAAGGCAGCAATTAGATTTAAACATATTTCGGATGCCATTAATATTTGCCATGAGGAAGGAGCGTGGGGGAGAGCAGGTTCTGTCAGGAGGGCGCTTTCATAGAATTTAACAGTGGGAACGCTCAGAGAATCGCTGCCGAGAGAGGAGTTCCATGAATTTACTTGGACTGTTGTTAATTTGGTGAGAGGATACATTGATTTTTCTTATCTTACAATAAAAAAAAAAAAAAAAAACAACAAAAAAACACAAAAAAAAAAAAAAAACACCAAAACCAGCTACAAACCCGATTTTCAACCCATTGTGCTCAACATTGTGAACAGGGATCCATCGGAATGCTAAAAATAAGGCTTCAGGAAGGAGAAATAAAGGGAAAGGACCATGTACAGAAGGCAGTAGCAAGTAGCATCCGATACCATAAGATGCTCGGCAACAACAAGGCTATCGGCCACGGTGGGAGGCATTCAAAGATTTACAGGACTTGGTTTCCATGGGCGCAAATACCCGATCAAAGCAGGGAAGGGACTCGCAGGGTTTGCAGTTATTGGAGTTCTGAGAAGTCAGTCGTTCTGGAGGAGGGAAGAACTGAAAGTGCTCTCGGAAAAGCAAAGCGGGCGTAGGTCGTGTACTCACCCATCACCGACAGCTCTGCGGAGCCGCTGCTGTTCTCGTTTTTGTAGGTGACTACACACGTGTATGTCCCAGAATCATCATCAGTCACGTTGGATATGAGGAGGTTACTGCCAGCCAGTAACGAATACTTTTTGGACCTGAAACATGGATAACACAAGCCCGCAGCGCGTTAAGGTGCTGTTCTCTATCTAGAAAAATACACACAGTAAATTATGCCGTAAGTAATTCTCAGCTGTGATCTTTGCTGTTAACAGCTTTACACTTGCGTTTTAAATACCAGCCAGGTGACCTTTATGATCAAATTCCACCCTCGGATGTGGGGCAGAGATGAGTTACAGCAGCAGGTTAAAAGACACATCCAGTCTCATTATTATTATTTAGGAGGAAAACCTCAGCACCTCCAAGTCCGCTCCACTGAACTCAAAACGTTACTCAGTGGTTTGCCTTCGCTTTGCTCAAGGAAACGTAGCGTTAAGATACACGACCCCCAAAGGGCTGAGCTACCTGATGGGGAGCACTTCATCTCCTCGCAGCCACGTGAAGGTGGGAGGGGGGTACCCAGAAACGCAGCACTCCAGAACAGCATCCTTCCCTTCCATGGCCACTACGTTCGACGGTCGCTGCAGGAAAAACTGCTGCCTGTGCAAACCTGGATCTACGAGAGCAAAAGAGACAGTTATCATCCCTTACAAAAAACACAACGGAACAAAACATTCTTTTTGTTGGGAATGGGGAATATAAAACGACTGATCAATAACGGACCCAAGAGACCAGGGCTTTCACAGGTTCTTACTGATGGGAAAATAGAAAAATCATAGTACAGACGTATAAAAAGTATATCAAATGGCAATCTTAGAGCTGCTTACAGGTTGAACCCAAGGGAGAAATTTGAAGGCAGAAAAATACCAGCTTTTGGAAAAGTGAGAAAGGACCGTTTATAGCCTGGTATTAAAGTCAGGTCTTGGAAAGCCACAGGAAAAGGCACAGTCATGGCAGGAAAAGACAGATACACATAAGGTTAACGAGCGGTACTGGATTAATGACACTATTTTGGAGTTGCAAGAGGGGAGTTCACAAATCCAGTAGGTGAGTGAAGCCAAGGAAAGCTTCACGTTAGGAAAACACAGGAAATGAAGAACAGAAGAACTTAACAAAATCTGAATTGAGAAGGAGTAAGTAGAAAGATTAGTGCCCCAAAGTCTCCTTTGCCTGACCAAAGGTGCCCAGAGGGCCAGCCCCGGTGTCGGAGGCTGTATCGGACAGCCCTAGACACCCACCTGCGGCAGCTGAGCCGAGCTCCGGTTGCCTGCTTCAGGATGAGCCAAACCTCTGCCTCTGCCTCTGCCTGCCATGGGTGCGTCACCACCGACCGGGGGACCACCCACCCTCTGGGGACAACCTAGACCCAAATCCCACTCATCACGCCTGAAATACCAGCAAACAGTAAATTAGGCCAAGGAAACCAGTTGGGTTTGTTTGCTTTTTAATGAGTCTGTTCCCTCCCTTGAAAACGACTTCATTTTCTTATCACAGATGTTGAAACAAATGGGCTGGACTACAGCCATTAAACATTACTCCTTGTTTCCTGACACAAACATAAAAAATTACACAATATAAATGAATATTCCCACCGAATTAACAACTACAATATCTCCCCGGATCACCTCCAAGTAATTAGACTGGTTCTCTCATGTAAGTAGAAAGAAACCGTAACTAGCTGCACGCATTTGTCACGGTTTTACAACAGCTGCATATTTCAACTTCTTACTGTAACCAGATGGACGTGCAATTTCCAGCCACCCGTAAGTGCAACTGATGCAGAAGTTATCACACGCAACTCAGCAGCTTCAGTCTGTGAAGACACCTTAGTGATCACAGTGATGCCGCTGGCCTCCGAACTGCATGGGATCTCTTGCAATAACCAAGACACACGTATTACCTTCACATATGCAGTTAAATGCAAGGTAGCTAACTAGCAGAAAACTAAAGCTTTTTTGTTTAGTTTCATTTGGTTTGTTTCGATTTATTTATTTTTTTTTTTAAAGTCAGTTGTCCAGGGATGAAAACAGATGTGCAAAACCAGAAAGCGAACAGAATCTGTAAGTAGCGCCCAGATCTCAACACGAGAGCATCTCCTTCCCTGCAGAAGCACTGAGGTCTGAAAGCACACAGAGGTTGTCTGATTAAAATAACAATCCTAGTTAGGGTGGGAGACGTGAGCAGCAGTAAGATGCACAGCAATAAACACACAGGGAAAATGACATCAATGATGATGAAATTTGAAGTTAGAAAAAGGAGATGATTGATAATTGAACCCATAGGCTTTAGTGGGATACGTTTGGCTGAGAGGGTTCTTCAAACACATCCAGAATAAATGGAATTCTGAAGCTGGTATAGGTTGGATATTAGACAAAGCTGCAAAATCCTAAACCACACAAAAGCAGCTCAATACGTATTGCTCTTCTGTACTTGGAAAAAAGCAGGATAGCACATCCACATTTTACAGTAATGTGAAATACGTTTTTGTTGTACTGGAGACTGGAAACAATGTTAACGAGACATCGCTATTGTCTTAACTCCTCCAATGAAAATAACGTTCTCATCATAACTCTGTCAACAGTCTGAAGATCAGTTAATAACTAGCATAGATTAAAGTAACACCATACTTCAACCAAAATGAAACACAACAGTATTTTATTTGGGGTTTTCCCTCTCCTGTTACTTCCCTGGCAAGATTTTGGATGTTCCTGAGGGACGTAATGGAGCGAACATCCCAACGAAAGCGAAACCGTTAGCATTAAGGTATGCAGGCAGACAGCTAGACCCAGGCCAAGGTTAAACTAAGACAGTACCGACATGAGAAACTGCTGAACACTGGAAAGGGAAAGTCACCACCCAACACCAACCCAGGACTCAAACCGTTCGGCAGTAACGGCAGATGACAGAGCATAGACCCAAAAGTAGGTAGGCTTTTTTTATTATTGTTTTGGGATCTCTTAATTAATCTAAATTGTGAAAAGTGTTTTAGTCTAAATTTTCAAATAGTCAATATTTCAAATTAGTTGTGTGTTTAGTAGGTAGCTACATATAATTTCAGCATGAGAACATACCACTACTACACGTCCCTGTAACTTATCTCTGCTTTTATCCCCACAAAAGCTTACGTTTAAAAACAATCTTCTACTTCTCTTGCTTAGCTCCCTTTTCCAACATTTTCTCACATTTAGGATGGCTCCTTTTGCCTCCAGCAGCCAACCACGCCTGTAACGTGGCATTGCCTCGGGCTGGCTGCTGCTCACCAGCTCTGCAGAGAAATGCCCCGCCGCCTGGAGGGGCCGAGGGTCCCCTGCTCCGCCATGGCACTGCTGCCGCCTGCTCTTCATCGCTTCCACCTCTTGCTCCACTCAAGACTCACAAACAGAAGCCTAAGGTTGTATTCAAACTTTTCTGAACTCCCTAATGATACGGCTGCTCGCTGAGAAGGTGACATCTCTACATCCCTCTTTCACCCAGAAACGCAGCTCAAAAGCGAACAGAAACCAAACGTGTCAGTTGTGAATCAACATTTTGCTACTTGATTTCCAGCTGAATACAGAGCGCAGGGTACAGCCAAGGCCAGCAGCTTAGAGCCACATCGAGAGGTGGAGAAATAACTGCCACAGGAAAAGATATCTTATCCTTTTCAGAAAATACCAGGAGGGAGAGAGTTGTGGTTTCAAACCCATGTAGATCAGAACTCAAACATTATTCAGGCACGTCCCCAGCCAGGGCTGAGCCCCCCAGGAGGTGGCAGCTGTGCCCTCGGGCATCACGGGTGGCAGCCCATGGAAATCACAGCTTCAGTCAGTCCTTGTGTCCGTGCGGTAAAAGCTGGCACCAGTTTTACTATCAGAAGGGTCTGGAAGGAATAACCAACAGGTTTTGTTCAAGCATCAAGAGGCACAACCACAGCTTTCGTGGTAGGAAACGCTAGTAAGGAGGATGGATGTGCTATCACAGACTATTGCAGCTGGCGTACCTCAACCTCTGGCTTTGCGCCACCTCCCAGAAGACAGAGGTGCTCTACAACCAGAGCTCAGTAACTAGGACATGAAAGGCAGTGTTCTCTGAAGCTACACTTACTTAACCATAACCGTACAAGGAACCAAGGAGCCTCCAAAGGCACCTTTTCCTTAGGGTGGACATCTACAGTTTCCTCTCAGAGCTGATATCCACACCTCAAACAACGGGATGGTGCTGGGTGTTAAAAGAATTAGTTGACCAAAAAGTCTGTGGGATCACAGACTGCAAACCTCTGCAGCAGGGCATTATACGGAAGGCGGTACAGTCTGCACTTGGCAGGGGAAAAAAATAAGAAAAAATTTAAAAAAAAATAATTCACTAAACATGCTCTGAGTAAACCCTACAAAAATATTCATCAGTGACACAACAGACCTTGTGAGGAACTTGGGTCTTTTTGTGAGCTGAGGGAAGTGGTACAGAACTAGTGCCAAGGCAGCGATCTCAGCATCCGATTTGGAATTGTCCGATCACTGACAAAGATATTGAACAGGGCCAGCCCCAGCACGGAGCCCTGGGGAACACCACGTGTGACCAGCACCAGCAGGATGTAACTCCCTTCCCCACCGCGCTTTGGGCTCGGCCGCCCAGCCAGCCTTTAACCCAGCGCAGGGTAACCCCGTCCCAGCCGCGGGCAGCCGGGTTCTCCAGGGGATGCTGTGGGAGATGCTGCCAAAGGCTTTGCTAAGCTCCAGGTAGGCAACGTCCACAGCCTCTCCCTCACCCACTACGCGGGTCACCTTGTGGTAGAAGAAGATCTGGTTAGCTGAGCAGGACTTCCCTTTCACAAACCCGTGCTGGCTGTCCCTGATCGCCTGGTTGTCCTGTGTGATGGCACTCAGGACGAGCTGCTCCATATCCTTCCCTGGCACCAAGGTCAGGCTGTAGTTCCCCGGTTCCTTCTTCCTGCCCTTCTGGTAGACAGGCATCACATTGGCTAACGTCCAGTCAACTGGGACCTCCCCGGTTAGCCAGGGCTGCTGATAAATGATGGAAAGTGGCACGGTGAACACTGCCGCCAGCTCCCTCAGGACCCTTGGGTGGATCCCATCCAGCCCCAGAGACGTGCGTGTGTCTAAGCGGTGTAGCAGGTGCTGACCATTTCCCCACTTGTATTAACCCCTTCATTCTGTTCCCCACCCCTGTCTTCCAGCTCAGGGGGCTGGGTACCCAGAGAACAAGTGGTCTTACTATTAAAGACTGAGGTGAAGAAGGCATTAAGTACTTCAGCTTTTTCCTCGTCATTTGTCACTATGTTTCCCCCTGCGTCTAATAAAGGATGGAGATTCTCCTTAGCCCTCCTTGTGTTGCTAATGTATTTATAGACACATTTTTTATTGTCTTTTATGGCAGTAGGCAGATTAAGTTCTAGAGGGGCTTTGGCCCTTCTAGTCTTCTCCCTGCATAGCCACATAGCATTCTTGTAGTGCTCCTGAGTTGCTTGCCCCTTCTTCCAAAGGTCATAAACTCTCCTTTTTTCCCCCAAGTTCCAGCCAAATCTCTCTGTTCAGCCAGGACAGTCTTCTTCCCTGCCGGCTCATCTTTTGGCACATAGGGACAGCCTCCTCCTGCACCTTTAAGGTTTCCTTCCTGAAGAATGTCCAGCCCTCCTGGACTCCTTTGCCCTTCAGGACTGCCTCCCCAGGGACTCTGTCCACCAAGCCCCTAAACAGGCTGAAGTCTGCCCTCAGGGAGTCCAAGGGAGCAGTTCTGCTGACCCCCCTCCTTACCTCTACAAGAATCGAAAACTATCATCTCATGATCGCTGTGCCCCACATGGCCTCCAGCCATCATGTCACTCACAAGTCCTTCTCCATTCACAAACGCCAGGTCAAGTGGGGCATGTCCCTAGTCGGCTCCCTCACCAGCTGGGTCAGGAAGGTCTCTTCCACACACCTCAGGAACATCCCAGACTGTTCCCTCTCCGCTGGGCTGTATTTCCAGCAGACATCTGGTAAGGTGAAGTCCCCCATGAAAACAAGGGCTAGTGATCACGAGACTTCTCCCAGCTGCTTATAGAGTATTTCATCTGCCTCTTTGTGCTGGTTGGGTGGTCTGTAGCAGACTCCCACCATGGTATTTGCCTTGTTGGCCTTCCCCCGACTTACCTGTAAGCACTCAACCCTACCATCACCATCATTAAGCTCTAGACAATCAAAACACTCTAACACACAGGGCTACCCCACCACTGCTGCCTCCTTGCCTATCACTTATGAAGAGCTTATAGCCATCCATTGCAGCACTCCAGTGGTGCCAGTCATCCCACTATGTTTCCGTGGCGGCAGCCATGTCATAGTATTCCTGCTGTGCAATAGCTTCCAGCTCCTCCTGTTTGTAGTGGTAGTATGTATTTAGGTATCAAAGGCTCAAGTCCTGAGGATTTCTGCTTGACTTGAGAAATTTCAATATTTGATCCTGAACTAAGACTAGAAAATTAATTTGCAACCTAAATTGTAATGACTTACAAGTGAAAGCAATACAAAGTGGAGAGAAGAGCCGCAACATGAAGAAGATGCACCTGGGGATCCTGGGGCCAAGCAGGATGCGAGTGGAGGATGGCCACAGCCTCTCCCCTCCGGGCAGCTCCATCCAAGCCTGCATCAGGCATGCTGCAAACTTATTGTGTGTTACAATAAATACAACACCTAAGGGAAAAAGACTACTTCATCTGGATTAGAGCTGCAAAGACCCTATGAAACAGTTTCTCAGGGTAGTGTAACTCAGTGGCAGTCTCCACTCCGGCTCCAGCAGCCGCCCCGCGTAACCCAAGGCTGCACCCGTCGCTCTTTGGCAGCTCACTTGCACGGACGAGCCACAGCCGGGCACATTCCTCATCCTGATTAGGTGTGGCATGCTGTGCTGTGCAGTCGGTATTCTCTACAACGTTGCTCGTAAGATGAGTGTCAGCCTTTTCTTTTTTGTCTTTCCCCCGTTTTTTTTTTTCCTTTCTTCTCTGGCTATCTGTGCCAGCACATGGCTCAGACTGAAATGCTACGGTAACCCATGGGAGCAGGAAATTTATGACACAGAAAACAGTGCCGTTTCAATAACCATTCCATTTTTTTCCCTCATTTCACATCACAGTGCTAATATTACTGATTTATTTATTTATTTACACCAACCTACTCTGTATATATTCTCCCAGTCTCAAAAGTACTGTAGGGCAACAATTTTTTTCTCCTCTGAAGTCTAAGATGAAAATATGACCTGACTAAAAATGTCGCATTTAGTACACTTCAAGATTCAGAAAACGCAAAGGGAATAGATTTACATTATGGTAGGATTAACAGCTAATTCATTAGATTAATTCCAGATTTTAGTGTTTATTTGGGTATAGTCTTCTACTCAATAAAAACTCCATGGCTTTGCATCCATGTTTTCATGATGATTTTGATTTGTGCGTAAGAGATGGATTTAGTGGCAGCTTTGTTGCCTCTTCTATTTTTGTTTATCTGTCTCTCTAGTCTTAATCTCCATACCTTAAAGACAAATAAAAGAATATTAGTATTTCTGGATATCTCCCTCTGCATCTTCACGACCTTCAAGATACACCTTGTACTTTGTCCTCTGTACTTACTGAGCTGGGGGGTTGAAGGTCTCATTAACATAACAATGTTGAAAAATATTTTTGTGTTACAAACACCTAAGTGATTGTCTTTTTCGGATACCACTCAAATCTATTCTACACTTAATTTTAAACATTTTTTTTACCCAAATGAGTTGAATTGGGTGATTCTTAGAAGAAAACAGCCTGCTAGGGATGTACCTCTATTCTTTTAGAATCACAGAATCACTGATGTTGGAAAAAGACCCTGAAGATCACAGAGTTCAACCATTAACCCAGCACTGCCAAGCCTAACAACAACAACCCCTAAACCGTGTCCCTAAGTGCCATGTCTACACACCAAGAAGTGATGCTCCATCCTGCTCTCCCAGCCCCGCTGGTCCCTGTGCCCACCCAGCACCCTGGCCCCGCCACCACTGCTCTGCCATGATCAGGAGGCAGCGGCGATGACGTTCGAAGTTTTTCCTTCCTTCCAGATAGACTTTCCATTTCAAAGCATGGCAGGCGTGCCGTTGGTCTCCTGCTCGCTGCATTGTTCAGTCTTTCTAAATCACCATGGGGTTAGTTTGCTTTGCATAGCATTTTGGAGATCCCGAGATCATCACAGGTAATGGATGCAGTCCAAAGTGCCTGGCTGCCACTGGGATCAGGGAACGGCTGCCGTGTTGAGCTCAGAGATTATCCAGCCATCAGACATGATAATTGGTAACATTCAGATGCCGTATGCATATTATTTTTTTTTTAACAGCAGATGAGATGACATTTGGAAAAAAAATTAAAAAATAAAGACAGCTATGAGTCCAGATGGCTTGAAACCTACAGTAAGGATGAAAAAATTGACAGATCTGTGGGGAAAGAAAGGAAGGAATGGATAAAAGGGGAAAAAAAAAAACAAACAATGCAGACCTGGCTGGGTAGGTAGAGCATGGAGCAAAGGGAGCCTGTCGTATTCAGCAAGCCAAGGACCATAAATCCAAGAACACCCTCTTAAAACACGCACATTTACATCCATATTTGTAAGCTGACGAGAGAAATAGCAAAAATACTAATTTCATGGTGTGACCATAGCCTCCAATCTCTAAAACAAGCCAACTGGTACCCTTGTCTCTACCGTGAGTACAAGATTGCGTTAGAGGGAAACACAAACCAGTGAAATGTCAAGAGCAATTAACTGCTGCATTTTTCACGCAACACAAAATGGGAAAATTTTATAGGGCTCCTATAATTAAAGTTAATAAAAATGAATATACAATCCCCTGAAGGACTGTAGGTGAGACAAGTTTCTCTAGCCTCAGCATAGCCATGCCCTCCCCGGTTACCCAGTGCTCCATTAAAACACTAGAAAATGTTCTTTTGCCACATTTCTCACAGCTCAGGAGCTGAGTTTTTGAGCCACCCAGGAAACGCTCAGCAGACTTCTCTTTGTGAAATCCACTTTAAAACAGCTTGCTCCTCACCACTGAGTGACCCTTTATTAACTCGGCAATTGTGGCAGCAAGCTGAGCAGGCAGAGGAGTGACACAGAGCAGGGACGGATGAAACGCTGAGCAGTGTGATAAGGTGCAAGACAAGGTTTTGGTCTGGGCTCCCAGGGACGGGCTGTTTGAAGGCAAACGATGCTTTGTTTGTCACTGAGGACTGACAGGAGCCCTCCGCTCCCACCTGACCCCAGGCAGCTCATGTATTACTGCATGCTTCGATTTAATGACTTTAAAACGTCCATAGAAGGCTAAAGAAGAAGAACTGTTGGCAAGTAGTGAATTTACCAAAAAGAAGTCAATGTGGGCCGTTGGGATATTATTTATGTTCCCTATTGCATTTGAAGGAGAAAATGCAAAGAAAGAAAGAAGGCAAAAAGAAAGAAGGTGGTGTCACAGCTTCTTGGTCCCGTTACGGTGTTGGCTTCCTTCCCCGGCCTAGGAGAGCAAGGCCCTCCTCTCCTCCTCCTCGGAGAAATATCATCATCGTTAGGCTTTGAGCTATTTTGGGTGCTGCTGGCAGTGCCAGACATCCTGGGAAGTAATACTCATTGATCCCAAGTCCAGGACTTTTAAATTCCCATCACACAGGCGAGTAAAGGGACAGGGAGTTCCCCCTCTTCTAAACATGCCAACAGCTGGAAGTAGAAAAGCTCTGTGGGAAGAGCTGCAAAGGTCCCTCCAACTCCCAGAGGATTTGGGGCACGCTGAGATGCGGGGGGGGATCAGCCCCATCCAGTGTGTCCCACCACCACGCAGCCCCCAACGCAGGCTGTCAGATGAAAAGGACTGGCTCTCTCCCCATCTCTTCTGTGAGTCATTTCTGCAGTCCTTCATTTCTCAGAAAGGCTGAGAGCGTAATACGCTGGTGTGGCTTGAGCTGAACATTTCTTTTGGCATTAATTGAATTTTTCAGACATTAATTTTTATCAGGAAAGAAGAAAAGATACATTTTAAATCTGGTTTGATCCAACCCCCTTTTTCTTTCCATTTCAGCTGCTGAACCAGGACAGTCATGATGCAAACGCTTCCCCACCGGAGAATGCCCTGTGGATTCTGCTGTGAGCGAGATCCCTGGATGGCAGAACAGAGGACAGTGCCTATTAACCCCGGATATCTTCCCAATTTAATCTTTTATTCTGCTAGTATTTTTAGAAAGCACTTAAATCTGTGTGAATTTTTCATCTGGGCTGTGACGAAATACCTCCTCCGACTGTGCCAGCTCCTTGGGAATACCTGCAAGAGGGAAAAGCCAAAGCCAGAGCAGCACCCCAAGCCAGGCAGAGACTTGATCTCCATGTGGGCTTGTCCACCATGCATCCCACAGAAGAGCCGGCTGGGCGGCAGGAGGTGTGGGCACTCAATACCGTGTATGCCATTGTGTTGTGTGCAAAGCCACAGTTTTACCTTTATGTGGACAGAGCAGAGAAATGCCCAGATTTTGGCACACTTCCACCTCCAGAATAACGTCGCAGGGTCACTCCCGGCTGTGCTTGAAGAAGCTTTACTCCCAGAAGGGCTGTGGGAGTTCATTCCGGATACAATTCCCCTTTCCTGATTGTTCTTCATGACTCAAACCCACTGCCGTGCCAGTACAGAGTTGCCATAACCTCCCCGTCAACCCAGCCAGCCAAAAGCTGGCCAACCTGAAAACCAAAGCCATGATGGCTACCTACAGACGAGTCTTCACTCACTAACTCCTTGGTCAGCAAGTGGAGAAACGCTTCTCAGCAGACAATCCTCCAGCTAAGAACTTCATTAAAAAAAGATGGGGACACACAAACAAACCTCCTTCTTGGTGAACCTTGATTACACGCCATCAAACGGCACCTGGCCTGGAACCGCTCTGAAGCAGAGTACAGTGCCACATGGTGTCCTGAGCCTGCTCGGGCATATTTTAACAGCAGGGGACACAGGTAAGCTAGCGTACACTGCAATGTCCGTTATCAATATCTTTTTTCTTTTTTTTTTTTTTTTTTTTGGTCTTTTTCTTTGATGTAGTTTAAAAAAAGCAAACGGCGATATCAAACAGAACAGACCTTTCAAAAGGTTTTGATAACAGCAGCCTGCTGAGGCCTTTTTAAATGCAATTATTTTATGTGGGACTAACTCAGAGATAAAAGTCAGCTCTGTCAATAGAGCTTAAATCCATTCCTTGCAGAACAGGCCCTTGAATTACTCCTGTTTTGAATAAACTCGTTGATAGGACGCGATCGCTGGCTAGTAGCGGTGGAATGACCCATCGTGAATCCCACTGCCATGTGTCTCGCGGAGCTCGCATCATCCCCAGGAGGAAAAAAAAGCCTGCAATGGCTTAACCTGCCTGTGATGTGGTAAAACCGCGGGAAGCAAGAGGGTCTGCCTGGCTGCTCAGCCGTGGAGCTGCTTACTGGGAGCAGCTCCTGCTCTCCGGGAGTCCGGGCAGCGCCAGGGGCTCTGTATCCACCGATTGCATTCAGGTCTAGGGCTTAAATTTAGCTGCTACTTGCAAGGACAGAGCGCAGCCGTTTCTCATGCTTTGCTCGGAAAGACAGTATAAATGGGCCACTTATGAGAGCGCTTGTTATGTACGAGTGCTCGTACATTTGAGGATGTACCAGCACTTCTTAATTTACTCTTCAGCTACAGTTGAAATCCTCTTCTGTCAGGAAGGTTTTCTGTGTAAAACCTAGTTTGTACCGATTTCTGGGCACCTTGCCACCAAAGCTAGATTATACACAAACAAGCACGCACGCACACACATAATCAGGGCCTGCAATCACATATTTAATCAGGAATGGATTAGGCAACCTTTACAAAGTTCAAGCTGCAGACTGAAATAAAGAACCACCATGCTGAAGAAAAAAAAAAAAAAAAAGGTGTTATAAATGGTTTAATGGACTTGGCATTAGGGATGCAAACTCGCGTCTTTACCCAAATGGTACTTTTAAACCCTTTTTTCAGCCATTTCCTTCAGAAGCGATCAACCCTGGTTTCCACCAGCTTGCATTTCAGTGCTAATAATATCAGTCTAACGAGCTTTAATTAACAGAAGATCCTCCTGTAAAGAAATTGCATGACTATTTTAACAGTGCATTCACTAGAGTCTTGTGCTGGCTGAGACAGCCAAGGGGATTTCGCACTGCCGGCGGACAGTACCGCCCATCAGGTTAGGCATTACTACCTGCTGCTACCCAAACTACCTGCTGATGTCTGGGCACACACATGTCCGTGCAATGATGAGTTCTGGTAGAAAGAAGCCATAAAAAAGATGGGAAAAGCCAACACATGGGAACCGAATTGCCACTGTCTCTGAAAAACTTCTGCAGAGCATTTTAATTAAAGTAAACAATTTAATTATAGCTAAATTAAAACAATAAAAAATTAGTTTCTTGTGGTTTGGCAAAAGTTACTTAAGAGTTTTGATCTATCTTCCTTTCTTCTCAGGTAAATATCTTAATCCCTTGCTGGTGTAAATATAAGATATACTCTTCTACACTGATCTTCAACTGTAAAGAAACTCATTTATGCTTCAGTATTTTTCTTCGTTATCAATCTGGTTCTGCCGTAGCAAAGGTTTCCTCTCCCTCAAGCTCCCCTAGAGCCAGGACACCTGCCCACCGAAGCGGTCACCAGCCTTTGCATGGTTGAAGGCTCCATCACCTGGGGGACTCCCCCAACGGCAGTCCCCCTCTAACTCAGACGGAATGACCCACAATCTCAATGACACTGACCAAGCCCAGACAGCCCTTGTAGACCCCAGCACCCACAACTGTTGTACGAGCGATGGTAGAGGTTACAACCCACCTAGTCCCCTACCATCCACTCATGGACCCATCCATGAATCAATTTAAACTCTTTTTTCCCCACAGACACCACCTGCCTCCGCAACAACCCCCGCAGCTATGACCAGAACCTCCTTCCCTGATGAGCAAAGAAGCATCTTTACCTCTCTTTTTAACTCATACCTTTAATTTTTTCTCCTAGTCATACAAACCAGCAAGGCTCCAAATACTGGACCAAAGATAAGGAACAACAGATAACACCAAACCCAAAACTGAGTCACAATTTACCAAGCCCGCCTGGGTGATCTGGCCCCACGGCATTCCCCTGGGGCTCGCATCAGCCACGTTGGACTCTCCTCCTGAATCAGGGGACTGCACCTCCCACTCCTTACCCACTCAAAACTTACCACCGCCTGCGGTGGGAGCAGTGAAAAGCCGAGGAATAGGGACATGTGCCTTGCAGGCAATATTTAATCCCACTTTTAGACACAACCTGAAAAAACCAGAGATTCGCCGTTTACTGTGAAATCACTGAAAAGCAGTAGTATTTTTGTTGCCTCATCAAATAAGATTTAAAGTTGAGAAAAGCATAAGTTGGTTTATTTTGTTATAAAAAAACAGACCTGGTATTCTTCAGCTGTTTTCCAGCTCTGCAGGCTTTCCAGGCACTGCTTGCTGATGGATTCTAGCAAGTCCTTCCCGTTGAGTGGATGATTATTATTCACACGGTATGGTGAGGGAAGTCATCAAGGCTAAACTCTTCAATCTCTAGTGTCAAAAAGTTGGATAAACTCAGGAGTGCTGAGGGCTGGCAGCTCCTCTTTAGAGAAGCTTTTTATGCAGCTGAAATGGGAACCACACTGCCTGTCAGCCTGGGATTTCTGGACTGTGTGATTTGGGCAAACCCATGATGGGAGCCTTGATTATCTGGGTTAGACCAAAAAACAGCCTGGAACAGCTCTTAAATGTTCAGAGCAGAATGAATCCAAATGGTGTCACAAGCTCCCAGTAAAATTATGGGACACTGCTCATTTTTGGGCTGCAGCCATTCCTATCTGCCCATGCACGGAGCAGGACCGCGCTGCCGACACTGCCTCACCACTTTGAAAAGACCAGAATAAAGTGCTACATGCATCCGCTACCCATGTGCCTCTCTTTTTTTTTTTTTCCCCAGCCTTCAGGTATATTTGGCATATTGTTTGGGTATCCATAGCAGTTATTGTAAGAATGGGGCTATAATTTTTAAGACAGTCTCATTTATGAAAAGCTGGAAAAGAGACAAGTCAAAATAGAGAACATAAAATACCCAGTAGCTAATTTACAATCTTTTATTTCTGGATCTTAGATGCATTTGCTTCATAATAAGAATATATTCTCTGCTCCTCTCTTTCCCCCATTTTCAATTTCCTGGGTTACTAAAGTTGAAAAATTCATTACTGAAAGCTCTTTGCATCCATAACTCAGGACACAGAGCTTCTTTTCAAACCTGGCAATAAAGCGTCATTTATAGCTGGAAAGAGTTAGGGCTGGTTAGATCAAACACCAACCTAATCCCACTGAAAGAAACAATGTTGCAAAAGTAATTGCTTGTTAGTAATCACCCCCCAGCTGCAGCGCCTTTGAGGAGCACCATGCAATGTCAAAGGAGATGCACTGATAGAAAGAAAATACCCAGGAAAATCAGAGCAATCAATTTGTGCTTAAAATGCATCATCCAGCACAGGAACCGGCAGGAAGAAAACTGTGCCCGTGATATTGGAGGAACCCAATACACTCTGGGCTTGGGTGAATCAAGAATACAAAAAGCCACCTCAACAGTTTGTCTTCATTTTTAAAGATTACATTTAACCTAAACAGGGAAACTTACCACTGGCATGTAAACCAAGACCAAGATTTACTCCAGCCCCAGTTCAGAGGAATACATTTATACCCAAAGGTGTAAGGGTAGAAACTGCTACCAAGCTGTAGCAGGTACCTTCACCTCCTTCCCTGGCATGCAAATCTTGTCTATGCCACTTCTCACTGCTGGCCACGGGCACAGATAATGCAGCATTTCCAGACTAAATTTGTGCCTATTCTTGCACCAAACACAAAAAAGAATTTTGTCTTTTTTTCTTTTTTCTTTTTTCCCATTTGATTTTCTGTGCATACGTCAATAGCTAGCACAAGGCATCGAGGGTAAATACTGTCCCCACACCTATTTTGACAGTTAGGATAATATAACCACAACATTTTGCTAGGTATATCGCCACTCAGAATGTTTTTGCCTATTGACTGTCTTATTGAGTGATGGTGAGAAACAGTCTTACTAACAGAAGTGACATCGCACCTTGATTTTCTCCCCTCCTGTTTCTTCTGAAGTATCATGATTAGAATAAATCCACCTCCCTGCTGATTTCAGTGGGACAGACAAAAAAAAGAGGGCACAATGGTGCAATAATTACCATTTCAGCTTGTTTAGACACATGCACATGCACATACACGTACTTGCACACTTTCTTTTTTTTCCCCAGAAGTCTTCTGAAACAGGCAACCAGCTCGGTCTACGTCTGGAAGGTCAGTTGCTTAATGATGCTTGCTTAATTGCAATTCATTACATCTCAGCACTATGTAAATTATTACTCTCCTGCTTTAAATAGGACAAAAGGTTTTAGTAATCCTTTGCATTTAAGTGAACAAAGTTGAGTTTTGCTAGCTGGGGCTGCAGCTCAGGTCTGTGTCTCCGTTCCTGAAGGGCTTGGGGAACAACCGTGTTTCCCCCCCTCTGCAGCTGCTCTTGCTTGGCTCAAGCATCCCATCAGCCCTGTCCTTCCTCAAATATGCAGGACTTCTGTTCTTCAGGAAAATGACTATTTTTAGCTCATGAAATACGGTATAAATCACCGTGTGGGTCAATGCTTGCTAATTACCCATGACTAAGTCCCAATTTAATGTGTACTGACATAGAGATTTCCAAATAATAATGCCTTCTCCCTTGCTGCACTACAGTCATAAAATATACATTAAAGAGGCCTTCTTTTAGGAGAGCAGGTGCTGAGACTAAGCGCTGACAAAAAGGCACTTCTGGGGTGTGAAATATGTTATTGAATTAGCAGCAAATGCATTAGTTAGGTCTGGGTTATGCTTTGAACGTCTAAGACGCGTGCAGTCATGCCAACTCCCTCCTTACCCTTTCAGCCCATCTTCAGGGTGCAAACTTCACTTGTCACCTGCTGAATACATTATGGGCATAGAAAGGGGCATGGAGAAAGCATCGTGAAGAAGGATTAGAGTCATGGGATGTTGGGAAGTTTAAAGGAAATGGACTGTGAGGAAAAATGAAGGTTAAGTTGCATGTATGGAGAAGGTGAAACTATCAGGCTGCTGTTAGTGTGTAAGGGGAGGCTGGTCCCCAACGCCCTTGTTGCAGCAAGGCAGAGATACAGGATCCGTTCCCAGCTCAACGGCTGACCTCAGGCAAGTAAATTATCCTTTCATAAAGTCCAATGCCTCCAAAACACCATTTAAAAAAGAAAACCCAACTTTTAAGGTGGCTAAATGAAAGCAACGCCATTGTCTATCACATCATCTAGAAACCCCAAGCAGTTAAAGCCAGGGAAATGAATAGTTAATGATATCATAAATCTTATGCTGCCACATAAACATAAACACATTTTTTCTTGTCATGTGTGAAGGAATAAATGTTTTATCACACCTTAACTCTGCCACATTGAATTATTTCCCAATCATTATTACTATTTCAAGGCAAGTATATATTTCCTCCAAAGAAGGTCTGTTAGGAATGAGTTACCCAGTTAGTTATTTGTGAATGGACAGTGTATCTTCATCAAAGTTCTTCTTTGGCGATCTAGGCATGTCCAACACCAGACTAAACAGGAATTGGTCTGACAAGAGTGACTGGAAGTTGAAAGAGAGACTCCCTGGCCATTTAGGAGGTGAGATGAGGGAATAACACAGGTCCATGGACTGGCACTTCTTGCCTGTGCCAGAGAAGAAGAGGAGATGACAACTTGCGTGGAGGGAAAGAGCTCGGGGGTTTCTTCTTTGTAATACCTCACAGTGCTCAGTAGCAAGAAATGCCTACAGACAGGTGTGCTGCTTGTGAAATTGGGAAAAAACACTTATGTGTATTTCTTAGGATAAACTCAGAAGAAGTGACCAGTTTTTGGAGCCCTCGTCAGTAGGCACACCTCTTTGCTACAGCTGCCGCATGTGTCCCGAGGGCTGAGCAGTACCCAAACGACTGCAGAGAGAGAAAGGATGCGTCTAAGCTACCGACAGCCAGAATGAAGACTGTGGGATCCCATTTCCATGATGGTGTAAAAGAAAGGGCCTGGCCAGGGAAGTAGAGGAAATAATAGCTGTGAAATGGCAGCTCTGTTTCTGCCCGGAAAGGGCACGCTCCCCTCCTGGGGGAGCACCGACTTCATAACTCACCTCCACGTTCAGGGCATGTCACGTGCAACTTCCCGAGGCTGCACAGAGAAAATTTTACCACCTTTGTAAAACACTTTGAAATCTGAGTGAAAACTATTATTTAAGTGCAAAATATAATTACAGTGAAGATCAGCATGTAGAATGCTGCTGGGGAAAGGGGTGTGACATTACTCTTAATAATTAGGCAGAAAAACACAGAGGAAATGGATTGTAAATAGAAAAGGAAATAAAGAAAGAAAAAGAAAAAAAAGGATAAATTAAGCTTAACTAGCAGAAAAACCCTTTCAGAGACCATTTGCCATGGTGTGTAAACCAACAAAGTAGAGTTGATCTTAGCCACTAATTCAGTGTGCATCACCTGGACTCTTTTCTCAATGTCTTTATCTGCGAAATACAGGCTAATAATTGTTATGGATTTTTGATAGGCACAAGTACCAATACGACAGCTAGCTTTGATTTACTGTCACGTACACTTTGAGCATTTCCCTAAAGTACTCTCAGTTCTTTGTGTGAAAGAGCTGCTGCAGAGGTGCGAAGTATTATTAGTGTGCAGAACATTTCAAACATGGTACAATAAAACTTGTGGCTAGCAAACCAGTTCCCAGAAAAGCAAGCCTTTACAACAAAATTACATCAACTAATGAACTCCCCACAAAAAAGAAATAATGGGATTGACAGAGGACTTCATATGAAGGGGTGGAGCACCAGAGTCAGTCAGGTGAAGTCTATACTCTCCCAAGCATATAATATAGATGTCACAGATCTCCATGTAGTGCATAGTTAACTATTAACTATTAATATTAACTATATAGAGAACTCTGTAATACAAAGAGGTGCTGCATAAACTTTTTTATAAGGTGACCAAGCCAGACAGCTAAAATTATACAAGGCAAGCCCCTCCACGCTCCTTTCGAAGCACTGCCATGTATTAGGTGCCAAATTGGAACCAGAGGATCAGAGCACGCACCCATAGAATTAAGGATAAATACCTGAACCTTGTAGGTCCAAGACTGTAAAGTCCTGCAGGCTAGTATTTTCCAGCGTCTGGAAGGTTTGCACAATCATCATCACGTTGTGAACACTCCCTACTGCATTGCCACAATTAATCCACTCCCCAAGCCTTTCCCTGCCTATAATCAGGTCAATTCCACCTATATTGAGACAAATAATTACTATTTAAGGGCTTTTTCTCTGTGGCTCCCTATGAGTTTTGAACAAGTGGACTCCCTCCAATCCCCAGAATGTCTTGCAGGCTGTGCAGACCACAAGCACACATGCATCCAGGGTGTGCATGCTCAGGACACCACGAAAATGCTGCCAACCAGCATGTTTTCCTCCCTGGTAATGTTTCCCAGGAAAGCTGCATTTCTAGTAGCCCCTCAAAGAGATTTCAGCCCAGACTCTCTCAGCAGCACCTCATCCACTTGGTCATTCGAGAAGTGATGCAGGGCAAGGGGGGGCTGTAGCAAACGCTCCCCAGGGCCTCTCACAGCACAAGTTGCTTTTCCAGTGAAAGCCTTCTTCCCTTTTCTGGATGCTTTGCACTTTCCCGAGGCTTCCAAGGACTATGTGGAGCCACACAAGGCTGTAACTCATATGATGAAGTCCAACCCAGTTAGCTTATGTGATATGAGGTTCCTTGACTATACCGGCCTATTGATTAGTTTGTCTGAAAATGCTGCCTCATTTATTACTGTTTGATTTAAGCAGATAGAGCGCACCAGAAAGGTCACTCATTTTTATCCGTTCCTAGCAAACAACACCCCCAATTCCATTACTACTATTTCCAAATCAATGCTGCTTTGCTTTTCCCTTCTGAGCCTCTGGAGCATAGCTAGGATCGATGGTGCTTGTTCTGCCTTCGGTGTGTGAAACATTGCTCAGACACTGTTGCAGGGAAAGGCTGCTCCTCCGCTCACTGCTACAGCAGATGCCACCTCCCATTTGGTCATGCAGACACAGGCAGCTGGATAATGAATGCTATATTCAAATGCATTTGTTAGTGGTTTGATTCTCAGAACAGACTAAAACATTTCTGCTAGAAAGGTCTTATAGGTTTGGGTTTTGTTTAGTTTTTGGTTTTTTCCCAAAAGTCTTAGAAAGTAACAAAACCAAACCCTTCCCCATACCAAAATGGACACTGCCCGGATCCATTTTTCCAAAACGTATTAAATAACTACATTGGAGAAACACTCTCCATTCACAGAAGACACAACTCCCAGTCTGAGCAAAATACAGAGTTTGAAAATGGGTCACAATTCCAAAGCAACATACTGGAAGTAAACTTTCAAACTTTCTGGCACAATTATCTTCCATCTCTACCTTTTTCATATTTAAACCAAACCCAATGTTCACCTCTCCACAATAAAAGCAGATTCAGGATATATGGGCTGCCCATAGCTCTTGCAGGTGAGGAGGAAGAAGGGGGATTATCTGCATCGCTGGTCTGTGCCCTTTGCTTGGATTACAGTCTATTTTGATACACTATCTTCAATGTCACTGTCACTTGAAACCAGTAAAAAACCTCACTGGGTTGTTCGTTAGTCCCCAAGTGGTATTTAAGAATCTTTTTTACCCCATTGCTATGTTACACGTTAGGTAACACAGTATTTCCTCTGCGGTCAGAAGGGACTTTTTTAACCAGATTGCCACACACACTTCGGGCTGGGCACATTGCTTCCCTGCCTTCTCACCGAACACCAGCAACATGTTAGCAGCTGCCCACCCCTTCCCAGTTCTCATCTCGGATTCAGGGATACAGCCCCAAGCAAAGCACTCCTGGGTAGACCTGTTACTTCCCACCTGCTGGTGCAACCACCAGAGGGGAAGAGATGTGCAAATCCATCCCTCCCTCCCTTACTCAGCCATTTATTAATTAATGTCTCATTATAATAACAGCTAATCAGGGTTACCTACGCTGAGTCAGAGGGCTCTTTAACCACCAGCCAAGAACTCTAGGAAATTCCTAGAGTCTTCTTCTGAGCGCTAAATGTAATCGCTATCACGTATCAAATTCCCATCCCAGTTCACCTCTCGCAATCCATTAAGGCTTCGCCGCCAGCCAGTGCCAAAATCCAGGTTCTCTTCCCACTGGTGCTGGGACTCCAGCTGCCTCCCTCTCCCTAGATCCTCCCGGGACCTTTCAGCTCTGCATTAGCTTTTACTGGCCACATTTTCCCCTTCAGCCCCTTTTCATCCCAAATGTGAACCCGCCACTGTGGGTGACACTCAGAGAAAGGCTGCTTCATTTAATATATATATTCCACCAGTGCTGTACAAGTTACATCAAATTTTGGGAGACCTGAACTTAATTATACATACGAGCCAATGTATGCTGAGAAGATAGCAGTCCAGGTATGCAAAATATCCGTAACTTCATGTATATGGGTCTTCTAGAGGTATTTTCTGGAAAATTGGGAGTTTTCTGTGAAAGGAGCTAAACTGGAGCTTCTTTGTGAGCAGAGGAAGAAGGAGAGGAGGCACGTGGGGCTGAGCCGCAGGCAGCAGGATCAGTCCATGACCGTGAAAAGCAACGAGAGAGCAAAGCTCCCTTCACTATTGTTCGAATAAATAGCATAAAACCCCAAACCAAAAAAATCTAGCTGCATTCCCACCCGTGGCAAGCTGTAGCTTCAGGGCTCATGTCCAGCAACTGAGCTTACAAGCAGCTCCTGTTGATGCCAGCACACACACTCATACACACACGTGCGCGCACACACACTCGGAGTAGCTGAGCTAATTGGCCAGCTCTGCTACTCTGTGCAGACAGCAGCTGCACGGGTAATGGTGTTACCCTAATCAGATGTTATAAATCTCCTGATCAGAAACGATAGAAAGTATTTAGTCGGAATAAAACATGCACTCTTCACCTCTGTCCTACGCACGATTCCTGACACTCTGCAACGCTAACTGCAGCACCAGCCCTTATTAAAGCTGCAGCATGGAAAAACAAATGCAGATGTTGTGCGGCGGCATGGTTTTGCTCCTTACGCTGCCATGCCTTCACACTGCCACCACAAAATGCCTCACAGGGTTGCTGCTGAATAATGCAATTACAGAGTCAAGTAACCGGAGAGGGAGAGTGAAAAGCAAGAGAAAAGCCGGTGTTTCGGTGATGCTGTGACCATAGCAGAAGATGCAGGGAAGGAAGAAGCCAGGCAGCTGTTCTCACCAACAGAAAGTTGGGGGAAGACAGTCACCAGCTGTTATGGGACTGCATGGGCTTAGCCTGGGCGCAGGGATGGGGCACAACGGGATGGCTGTGGCACTGGGGCTGTTGCAAAGGTGGCCAGTGGCAAGCTGCTAAAAGGAGGCAGTGCTGATGCATGCAGAGAGAAAAACAGAAAGATATCAGAAGTGGAAAAGGTCACTCATATGAGACATGCTAATTCACCTCACTTCATGGTGCCACTTTGATGAGGAGCTGGGTCACCTTCCACTCCCTGCCAGTGCCACGGGGAAGCCAGCACTGCCCACCACCACTGCCCTGGGCAACAGCGGAGCCTGCACACCCCCAATTTCTGCATCTTCATTGGGTGTCCCAGAGTTCCTCAGATCGGTTATATATCCTCCGGGAGCACCGCTGATCCTGACAGAAAACACCAGTTAGGGATCCATAAAGCTGTGGATCCTTTCCTTCTTCGTATGTCTACCTCCTCATGTCACAGCTGCTTTTCCAAAACAGCTCTAACACCATCTTAAATCACTGTAAAAGAATGGGTGCATCTGAAGGAAGAAACTGCTGCGTTTGTTAGATATTTTACATAGCAAAATAAAAAACTGCTCAGAAACATCCACGGCAGACTACAATGGCATACCGCTCATGCCACAGTATGACAGTAAGACACACGCTGACTATCAGTGCTTATTGCTCACATGTTTTATAGCTCCCCATCCCTTGCTATTTTTCTAAATTGATTTTACTACAAACTGCAGAGTTTACCTCTCCTATGTGCAAAAAACATCCAACCAAGAAAGCAGCACAAAACTTTAACCAGTGCAGCGGCCAGGCCTACGGTAGCTGTGGAGGCGAGATGCTGAAGTGCTGCTGTGGCTTTGATGCCTTCTCCAGCAGGAACCACCAAAGGCACCCTTGATCACCCCTGCAGCTGAGGAACTGCGCATCTTCCAGCCCTTTATTAACCTGCTACTGCAAGGACAGGAAGACCATATATCTGAAATAGGAAGGCCATGGCAAGGAAGAATGTTATTCTGGCAGAATTAAGGATGTTTATTCCCCTTGTGTCATCTGAGCAGTGTGTGATACACCAGGCATGGCTATGGCCTGCTTGGAACGCAACTGTGGTGTAGAAGTTCCCAGCTGCTGTCAGTGTTCATCAACTCTCCTCCTAAAAGTGTACATACTAGACACATTTTTTCTTTAGTTTTTGTTCTTGAGGACCAGTGGAGTCATAGTGTAGTTTGGATGCCGGGAGACAGAACTGTCTTTTAAACATGAGTTGGTGAATTAGTATTTAAAATGAGTAATGGAACTAAACAGATCAGGGACCAAACAACGTGTTCCTCACACTGCTCTCCACGACCTCCCAATTCTCTGACTTGCACCCTGCCAAGTAAGCTGGAGTCACACCAGAAACGCACTCCAATACAATACAGAACAAGCCAGACAGAGCGGGAACAGGGCCACAAACATCACTGTAGGGTCAGGCTTGAAGCTGCAAGGTCTTAGTGACAACTTTCCCATATGGACAGACCATCCCAGCAGCTAAATAATAATTAGGCCATGTTTAAATTTGCTATTTTGATGTGTTTTACCATGTGACATGCTATATTAGCAGCACTATGACATCAAACTGGCCAAAAGCACAGGAAATTTCCAGCATCTGGGTACCACTCAAAAGTTCTCAGCTCAAAAATCCTCTACCACATCACACAAAAGCACACCTGCCCTGCTGCAGTAGTCCATATTTTGCTTTAATTTCCAGTTCCATCACTTGTATTATCTTCTGCTCTCACCATTTGTTTCCCTCTAGGTTTAATTTTCCTTTTGCAGGTTGCTCTCTGTGCTGATACAGCACCTATTGTTATAAATCATTAAAGTTTGACTACACTGTTAATATTGGTATTCATGTGGAGTTGACACTTTAATAGCATCCACATGCAGAGATGCGGCATAGAGATTTTCTAATGGTTTGTGTTACCTTTGTTAACATGATTGCTCCTCATTTAACTACAAACCTTAAGACATTTGCCAGCGTGGAGCTCCTGTCATTAGGTGGAGCAATATCAATATTTCAGCGCAGTGAATTACATGTCCAAAGTTCAGCAAAATTAGCTATATCTACCCAAACCCTGCCATCCATCACCACACACGCATGTTTACCTGGGACATCTGCTTCTGCCACTTCACTGAATAACTCCTAAAAAGTTGTTTTTGACATGGTGACAATAAAATGCTTCACACCAGTGGGGTTATTGAATATTGCTTGCTGTGCAGCTATTGCTTGTCTAATGGATCATTTTCTTCTCCCCTGCTTTCCTCCAGCCACTTGTGACACAGCCAGTGTTTTGTCTTGATTTACCACACAACGTTTTTACATGGAGAATCACTGTTTCGAATATATGTGTTCATTAGCCTACAAACCAGTGCCGTGCTTGCCTCTAGGCATTCCAACAACACAAGCAAATGATAGCCAGCAATTGTGTGTCAGCCCAACTCGGTACAAGCCTGGCCCTGCTTTGCATGAGCAAAACCAAAGAAGAAACACCCAGATTCGGCTGTTCCTCTGCACACACTGGACCTCACTCGAGTCTTGTTCAGGTAGTGCTGCCCCTGGCTGAATAACCACCCTGGGACACAGCTCCCTTTCATTGATAGTGGTATGGAACAGACACGGAAGGAAAAAAGCTACTTAAAATTTTCGCAATTCTATGTTATTCTTATCTTCCAGCAATCCCACTAATTTCCAATGGCAGGCACCAGGTTGGATGTGTGGCACCAGGTCCCAGACCTTCACACACGAGGTCCCGTGTCCATGCAAAGACAGCAGGGTTACCATACCTAGTGATCTGAGACAACCCTGAACATTAAAGACAGCCATTATCTGGTTCAATTTTAAATTATCAAGGCAATAGATTTTCAACAATTTTACATTGGGAAATGATTCTACAATTCCATTTATCTCATCACATGGGAAACTCTCTGGGTATCAGCCTGAAATCACCTGTGCCTTAGATCAATCTTGTAGCATTACCAGGATGTCTTTTCTCTCCTTGTTGATTTTGAAACTCTTTAGTTTCTAACTAAACCTTGATAAGTTGGAAAGCAACACATAGGAAAGCTGCACTGGCCTCAGCAGATCCTCCTCATAGCCAGACAGTACTCTCACACTGTCAAAGCCTGCACATTTCTACAGGACACATAAAACACCCAAAAAGCCACCGCTTTCCTAGACAATGCCGTTGCAATGAATTGTCGTGTTAAGTTCCACAAACCACCAATGCCATGCTTTCTCCCTAATACGATCGTTCCTTTGCACAAGCCCAGTGGAAACCTCATTCCATTATGGCTAAAGGGCAGATTTCTATCTGCTGCACTAACACAGCTTACCAGTGCATTTGCTCGAGATTGATTCTTCCACTGGGGCAATAACTTCCTTAATTTGTAATTTATTTATTTAGCCTTCACAGTTTTAGTAAAGAGGCTGGGCTCAGAGGGTATGGGGCAGGAGTGCAGCAGCTGCTTGCTATTCCTCTCGTGTCTCTGCAAACATCTTTGGAAAAGTGTGCTTTGCTGACGGGACTCGGCACTGCCTCTGCACAGCAAGGTGCGGTGGAGAGAGAGGGGAGAATTATTACCAGGACAAATGAAGGCGGCGAAGCTAAGTGACCTGCTTTTGGTGCAAGACACTGTCAGCATCATGCTTGTGATGAAAACGGAGAGGTTCCTCCGCTCCCAGTACGCATTTGGAGAGCACAGATGGGGATGTGCCATTTCCCATGGGCTCCGCTGCACAGTCACCCAAGCAGACAGATTTGCAAAGAGCCCACTGTGTCTTGTCCTGCTCTACAGGGAAAATCTGGAGAAGAAAAGGAGATGGTGGATGTCAATCACCCTTCAAAATCTGTCCCCATCCAGGGCACTCTTTATAACCCGATTCAAGACAGTAACAGCAGAAAGCACAGAGTATGTGAGCAGGTTTTGAATGTGTCTTTTTCCTTTCTTTCCCTTGTTTAGTGTTTATTGCCTTCAGAATTCAGCTACCAAAAAAAGAAGTGCATTCATCTTAGCCAGAAAGAGAAACATATTCTCCTCATAACATTTTGTTCTCAGAAGAAAATGAACTATATCTTGACTGTCAGGTAGCAATGAAGCTCAGAAACTAAGATACAGACTCAGCCAAAAAGGAGGAGGTTTTGCAGTTATCAGCAGCATCGCCTGTGTCAGACAGAATTTGATTTAAAAAAGAAAGTAATATTCAGGTTCGGTTTACAGAATCTGACATAACAGACACAGTCAATGAAACATCAAAACTTGCCCCATACCTAATCCTGCCATTGCTCAGGGTTCCTTCTGGAGCTTCCCAGCTGAAGATGGTTGACGTTCAGCTAAAATCTTTCAAGGTGTCTCCAGACGTTCCATGGGGAATTTGAAGATCTTAACTTCCCCCTAGACAGCCCAACCTTACTGCACTGCTCCTAGCTCAACCTTTGAGGCTTGGGAGCAATTGTTCCATATCCTTTTAATCCAAGGTGAACATACGGAAAGACTAAGGTTGGGAAGGGCCTGCAGAGATCCTTTGGTCCAACCCCTGCTCAGGGCACGGATGAAGCCAGGCAGAGCAATGTGGTCGGCTCACTGAGCACCACAACACTACCCAGGCAAGCACAGTCCAAGGAGTCTTCTGCATCTTCTGGTTGGAAGGACAGTGGTGAAAACAAAAACAGTGTGAAGAGGCTGGATGGGGCAGGAAGGTCCAAAGCCTTAAAAAAATCAACCTCAGCAACAGTGTGTGCCCTTCCAAAAGTGCCTGTGCTGTCATGTTCATATTGTCATGCTCATGTTGCCACATCTAAGCCAGCTGAGCCCCATCAATCCCTCTGATGCTTTTTTTAACATGCACAGATTGGCAAAGCCAACTTTTCTACGTGAAAAAGCCTAACAGGGACATTTCCCAAGCCTATTATGGGCAAATCTGGCTTTGGGAGTCACTGTTATCTGGGTTTTTTTTCCACAGGCAAAGGTATTTCAAGTTCAACTTCAGTCTGTAGCAGGGCTGTAAAGTCTGATTACTTAAACATCTGTTATTTAAATACAGCCACTAATGCTATCTGTGCAAATTAATCCTACCTTTTATTATGTTCTGAGGAGGCACTTTAGATACTCATTGTGTTTTTCAATCAAATTCGAATAAAAAAATAGAAGAATAGAAGATGGAAAAGCTCAATATAATCTGCATTTGTATGTATTTTTATCGTGAATCTAAATTTATTTTCCTCTGGGTCTTAAGGCACTTTGTGTTGATGCCATAAAGCAGCTAAGTAAAAATACTCAAAAATTTAGATTTGGGGCCTTAATATAATACAGACATATCTGCCTCAGTTGGCAAATATCTTTCTGACCTTCATTAACGCCCATAAATATTTTTTTTTACTGCAGTGATTAAATCTCTTGGTACTCTGCAGAATTGTTAATGAATGGAGGCTGTGGGAGGGAGCCACCTCCACTGAAACGTGCTACTATCTCAGGCATCTCTCGAGGTATTTGAAATACATCAGGACACACACTGATAATATAAGCTGCCTGGATGCATGATATTATTTCCACTGGCAGGAAAAAGAAAGAATGAGAATCCAGTGACACTGCTCTCAAATCTGGCAACACATTTAACAGCTATCTCTACAGCTCTCGGCTTGTTTTGTTTCTTCTCCGAGCACGTGCTCGCAAGCCACAAAGGGAGAACGGCATAACGGAGCCAGAGAGCCGGTTCATTTGCAGAACAGGGTTGCTCCTCTGTGTTGTACGGCTTTATTACTCGCAGTGTTACCAGCAAGTGATCCTGGCCCACGCAGGTCCCCACACAGAAGGAGGATCCACCACCCCATTGCATGCAACTTCTGCATGGGTCTTCCACGTGGGCTTTGAGGGATCAATCCAGCAAATTCAGCAGGGAATCAAGTGGTCTCCTCTAATATTCAGCCACGAGTAGTCAATCTCTGCTCAAGTTTCCAGCGGTTCTCCCCAGGCACTACCCCAATTCCCATGCCCACCTCTGGAGCAGAGGGAGCTGGTGAGCTGCCAGGCTGGTGTCCAGGAGGTCGGTCGGTGGCACAGCAGCAGGGAGGCGCACAGGTCCGTGCCCAACCATAGCTCTGTATCCCCCTACCACCAGGACCTCACACCTTTGATGATGACTTCGGCTGCCCTGTGAGCTCTTCAGTGAGCGATAAGATAACATCTATCGACACAGATGTCCGTCCCTAGTGCTAGCTGAGCCCTGCTAATCACCAAGCTATTCCACCTCATAAAAGATGCAGCTCTGCGATGGCCACAGCTCCCCGCAGCCGCCTCCCCATCCCACATCTCAGCTGCTTCAGAGCTGCCTGAGCTTTGAAGGAACAGTGCTAAAAAGAAAGTCCAGCTATGGACTCCACATACTAAAATACTATTTGAAAATAATGAGGGACCCTTTCTTGCTTTTCAAATTAGTACCTTGATTCCAGGGGCCTGGCAAAGGTTACAATGGCAAGCTGCACTTTGTGATTTTTTTATTCACCTCCGTATGTTCCCTAATGGGAGGTTTATCATCAATTCTCTTCATTTAAGTCTGAACACACAAAGCCTATTCAGTTCTAGGGGAAAAAAAGGGGTTGAAGAAAAGCCTTTAAATCCTCTGGTGTCCCGGAGAAAGTTTCAGCAGTATAAAGACAGACAGAGAGAGACTTTGCAGGAACACTGACTCGTAGACCTGCTGGGCAGAGGAATCAAACCATGTCTCGTTTACTTTCACAAATAAGTTGGCTGAAGCAATGAAAGTAGAATAAATAGCATAAATGCATCACTAGTAACCTGCAGCAGGCGATATATGAACATGACGGAGTGTAACTCATTTATCATGCTCTTTAGTTAGTAGCGACCATGTACATTTCCATTTATCCACTGTTTAATTATGCACAGCAGCTCCTTTCCCATATATAGACATACCAAATGCAGCCATTCATCATTTCTATAGTTTATGTCTTATTCCATTTCAGTTCTCTCTTGTCTTTACTAGAGTTTAAATAGGAGCTTTTGTTCACGCATCCAACCCTCTCTTTTTTTTCTTACCAAAAAAAAGCCACCTGCCCCCCCACCCACAGCACATGCGTATCCGCTCTTCCATCCCCTAATCCCTACATACACATCCCACATCTGGTTGTCCCACATCTGGTTGTCCCACACCTGGCTGCTGCTGAAAGCTCGGAGGAATTTTGTCAGGTGCTTCACGGAGCAGCAGGATGGGAACTGAAGTCTCTGAAGGGGACGTCTCCAACATGTAGATGCGGCGCTTAGGGACATGGTTTGGCAGTGGGCTTGGAAATGCTGCGTTAACGGTTGGACTCCATGATCTTAAAGGTCTTTTCTAACCTAAATGATTCCATGAAAAGAGGCGAGGGAGGTAGTTTTCCCAAGGTTTTTACCCTTGAGTAAAAGCCCTCAGTCATCTGCCATGGTCTTACTTCCCCAGGCAAGAAAAGGGGGAAGCCAAGAGCACACCCCCACACTCCCAGCACCCTTACAGCCAGTGAGGCAGGTCACCTCTCCTCCCCGGGCATGTACCTACTCCTCCAACATTTTCTTCCCATTGTGCTCCCTCTCACTCACTCCTCCTCCCCCACCATCTTGTTTTCTGTATCTCTCTGTCCCACACCTCCCCCACGTTCTTCTGGGTCTATTCTCCTCCCGGTATATAACTCACATTAATGTCAGCTGGAGTTATGCACACGTACGAAGGGGAGAATGGACCTCTTGGAGCGGAGCTAATTAAGCTCTTCTTTAGAAGTCAGAGCCTGTAATCTCACAGACATCAGTAGCCTGCTGTCAATCAAGATGCATCCTGGGCTGCCAGAGATTTGTGCCTACCTGTTTGCTTCTGGGTTTCTGACAATTACTGATCGGCTGCGATGGGGGCGGGGAGGGCAGCAACCACGCTGGATTCAGCCTTGGGTCTAGCAAAGCCTTAAAGCAGCCCCTTGAATGGACCCCGATTTTTGAAAATGCCTTGAATAGGCATATTGCCGGCTAAATTCTGACTCCAGTCAAATCTGCGTAACTCTCCCAGTGCCAGTGGACTGCACATATTGAAGGGAGCAATTTTCATTTAACTCTTTAGAAACTTTACCTCCTGCTAGCAGGCATCAGAAGATGACCGCCTTTGAAAAGCCATCTCAGTATAAGGAAAGGCACTACCAAGGTATTTGCTACTCAGTTCAAGTTCAATTTATTTCTTCTCCATTCCCCCACAGCCAGCCCAGCCTGCAAACCTCCCCACCACCAAACTGCCATTGCCTCTACCCACACTGAGCAAAGCCACACTGGGCTGGGACACCAGTGGGACCCTTCCTTCCGCCACCACCCATGGTACCTGAACACTATGCTGTTTTCCCTATCAGTTGCAAGCCAGCCAGCTGGGCAAAACCTAAGGGTCCTGGCACAGACAGTCTCTTTCAAGCACCTGGTAAAGTGTTAGAGCCAGAAATGTTCAACAGAAAGCCCTCGCCCAGGTAGGCAGCCCCTCTCCCAGCTGCACGCGGGTTTGCTCCCCAAGAGACGGCATTGCTTTCTTGGTGTCTTCCTCCGATCCCAGTTTATACGAGAGCTCAGTCTTCCATTAAGTCTGAATGTCTCTTTATTTCCAGCTGCAGAAAATAACGCATTTGCCATTTCTTTTCATATAAGTACTTAATGACACAACCTGAATCCAGGGAAATCCCTGTGAAACGTCTGGATTCACCTTCAGCTCGTCTTTGAAAGATCATCTACCAACTCGGCACAGTGGACACCATCACCTCTCCTCTGTCTCACTCTCTCTCCACCAGCTGCAAGGCCCATACAGCTATGCCTTCAATTTTACAACATTTCTCTCTCAAATTCCTTCTCTGTTACACCATAAAACCAAAGCACCATCAGAGGCATGAACCACCCTGCAGCAACACACCAAGCCACACGATCCGGCCGTCACCAGCGCCCTGCAAAACCTCCCTGCAGCTCCAGTCACCACCAAAAAGTTTCCGATTCAGAACCACGGGGAAAAAGTTGTGGCCGATGCACCACAGGATACTGGACTGAACAACCACACCAGCTTTTTCTAGCCTCATACTCAGTGAAACCTAACTAAAAAAATAAATAATCCGCAAACACAAAAATTCAGCTGTAAAATCATTTAGTAACAAGCTGACAAGGAGATCGCATTGAATACAAAGTAAGGGGAAGGAACTATTGCAGAAGTTATAAAATATCCCTTTAGTGATTACCCCAAGGTAATCCAGAAGGAAATGCACCATAGTTTGCAATGATCCATAAATATTCTGTTTTCATTTGCACTTTTTATGGATATAAAAACTTCAGTATTTAAACCTCAGCTGTGAAGTGAAAGGCATAAATATTATATCAGATATACACCCTGTTTAATATAACTTAAGGAAAGGTGACGGTCCAAGTGAAGTCCCTGCGGCTTAAAGGAGAAACACGAGAATTTGAAACATGACTACCTCTTATACCAAAAAGCCCACTCTAGCTGTGGAAACACCAGTGCCCTCTTCCCTAAGGCTTTTACTGTGTTTCATTCTTCTCCTTACAGGGAACAGCATTGCTGTCTAGCTTAGTGTGATATTTTGCCAGAGATTTAGAATGGAAAATAACCTAATAGTCTAAAATCACCTAAGTGAAATTGGGAGAAAATCCACCGAGTTCAATTAATTGCTTCATTTTTACTGGCTCCAGATTTGTCACTTTGATTAAACTGCATGATCAGTAGGCAGGTGGCTTGTAGGAACATGGATATTGGGTAATATGAGTTATTTCCCTTAGTGTCGAACGAAGAAATCCAAAACACCAACAGAAAATCCAACCCAGACTCACACTGTCCCTGCCCCAGTACCAGTTAATTAAAAGTCATATGAAGTCTCGGTGACAGCCTGTATCAGTCCAGAGTCCCCAAAATAGGTCCCAGCTCCTCTAGGAAGAAACAATGGGCTCTGCTGAGGAGGTAGCATGGAGACCTGCTGTCTGCAGATGAAGGAGAGGGAGAGAAGGATCCCTGGGTCTCCTGAACCATCCCGGAGAATTCAATTAAATTCAAGGACTACATTACCGTCAGCCAGAAACTCTCCTTCCCTTCCAGAAATCTCCCCCTTTTGGCAAAAAGACTTGATGTTTCCGCTGTCACAACTCATGGGGCATGGGATGCTGCCCACAGGGTGGGAACAGAGATGCAACAAACCTCCCTATATCGGGTACCATCAATTTTATTTTATGGCTCAATTTACCACCAAAAATCCACTCTCTACACAATTTTCCACTTGACCTGAGTTGTACATAGGAGATGGACACTGGGGACCCCCAGATGCTCAGTCCTGGGCATAAGGCAAGAGACAGGGAAGGGGAGCTTCTGCCCCAGGGATCCTGGAAAAGTCCCCCTTCCGCCCAGACTTGCAGGAGTAGCTGGTAAACCAGAGCGCTGGCCAAGCTTGTCTCCAAGGGCTTCATTCACTTGTCAAGTTCTCCGCTAAAACTCTCCAGCCTCTTCTCAGAATCTTACCGGTGTAGCCCCAAGCTACAGTCTTGAAAATAGCAAAAGTGATTGTGCTTTTTCATTTACAGTGGTGCTGTGAAATTAATTTAATTATGCAGTGCCTTGTTATCCCTAGACTCAGGACAACACAGAAGTGCTTGGCAAATAAATATGATTTCTTGACAACTGCCAGGATTTCATCTGCAGTTATTAGCCAAAGAGATGATTTCAGTGTTACTCACTAAGGTTTGGTTTGGGGATTTTTTTTAATTCAATGCCTGGTACTTTGCAAAAGACATCTGGTACTCATTCCTGGGATCCTGTAATGATCTCAAACAGCACAGACAGTGCTCAACAGCTAATTAAGTTCTGCTTTTAGATCAATCAAAAATCCTGCTACCTAGCACAAGTCTATAGACATGTTCCTGCGTGGCCTGGGCACTATCAGGGACCAGAGCTGGGGTGCAGCGCCTCGCCACAGGCTCAGCACCCATGAGGGGCTGTCGGTGGACCAGGGCAGCATCTCCGTGGATCTGGGCAGAGCCACCAGCACAGGGGTGCTGGGTTCCCAGTGCTGCAGAGGGGCTGCTGGGCTCTGCAGGGACTGCCGTGGGGAGCAGGAGGGGACAGCAGAGACCCAGCAAAACCCCCAATCACACAGGGAGCAGTGGGTAGCTCTTCAGGGCAGGGAAAGGAAAGCAGAGACCGTGCTCTGCTGCACTTCTGTTAGCCTCTCCTGAACAGTGGGAGCGAGGATGCTCATCCGCTTCATTTATCAACATCAGTTAGACCTACACGATTTAATATAGACATAACTAAACAGAGATGTACACAATAGCTTTCACTTAATATTAATATCTGCTATTAGTATCTGTTGCATAATATCGGTGACCGAATTTGTATCTCTGTACATACCAGTGCAACCCTTCCTCCTTCTGTTCTTCTTTCTGTCTGGCGGGAGCCAGACCCACCAAAATTGCAACAGTAACTTCAAATTCATAAACCTGAAAGCTAAGTTCTTAGGGGCTTGTGCAGGGGGTGGGGTGGGGGGGTGGGGGTCGGGGAACGGGACGGACCGTATTGTCCCAAAAATGCAGGTCAGTAAATGAATTCCGGCGAGAGAATAACACTGTGTAGGATACAGGAGCCTTGTATCCAGGATGAGCAATACTGAATATGTGAAATTATTTTGTTAATAATAAAAAAATCTTTATTATAGGATTGGATATAATGTTAAGAGCTCTGGCAGCAAAATCCTTCTACAGTTAATTCTACTCAGAAAAAATTGCATTAAAACTTTATTTAATTTTTTTAAGCCTAAGATATGGAGATCATCACTGAGCACTTGTTCAGTTAATACAATGCTTGAAGATGAAATGACAGAAGTGCTGTAATTAATTAAACCCTAAAATTTTGTAATATGAGCCAAATTCAAGTCCTCCATCATTTGCCTTATTCATCAACGCATCTTGGAGAAAAAAATACTCTAGGTTTCTGAAAACACTGTTAATACTCTTGTAACCTCTGGTTTTATTCTGACCTTTCTGCAGTATCTGACTGGGTTATACATTTATTCACACAAATCAAACCTTGGTACCCATGTCCCTCTGATAGTAACCCAGTATATAAAAATCTCCCCAGGGTCCCTTATCTATCTATAGATAACTATAAGCGCGTAATTGTGTGTATGTGTATGTATATGTGGTTTTATCTACACCTATTTATCTGTACCAAAGTATCTCTGCATCAAATATAAAGTTCCAAAAAGACATTTTTAACCAAGCTGCTCATAAATGCAATCATCTCAGTGCCACGCAGGGTCTGGCAGGCACTGACAAGTACCAGAGTGCTAATTCTGAGCATCTCCATTTGCAAACAGAGGCCGGTGACCTTAGCTCAGGAGAAAATCAAAATACAAGGGGAACATCAGTCCTTTCTGCCTTCCAGCTCCTTGGTGAAATTAGCTTTTTTAGGTAAGGGGATGTTCTGTGACCGAATCCTTCCAACTCAAATCGGATGAAACTTCAGAAACCTTCCTGGGTGCAGAGAAGCCCCAGGTATCAATAGGAGCAGTCTGTTAAGATGGAAGACGCTCCAAGGGCCATGGACCCAGGGGGAAGGTGTTCCTTCTGTCTGCACTCCCTGTTACGGTCCTGATGGTTCACCTCTAGCTCTCAGGAAATTTACTGTTTTTCTACTGTAGAAACAGTTCCCAAGGTCACTTCAGCAAACCAGCACCTGGCCCACAGGTCCCAGCTGGGACTTTGCCAACAACTTCTCCACTGCTGGTTTTATCATGGGGAACGGAGTCGTGTGACTTTTGCTGAGCGAAATTCAAATCGCCTTCTGTCCTGTCCTCACAACAAAGCATCTCCTCAGCAAAAAGGCTTAGATATACAGACAAGGACAGAGGTATCAGAGAAAACCAAAGGCTAATGAACAAAATTAGTGCACCTTGGCTGTGCAGTAAATAGGCTTTCCTGCCCCAGGACCACACACTGGAAGGAGACATGTTCAGCCATAATAAGGTGATGTACAATACAATTACTACACATAAAATTGGACCCAAAGTTTACTCATAAATCCTCTGGGAAGTACTTATGAAAATTGTTAAGGGCCAAATTCTGCCATTCTTGTCAGAAAGTATGTCTCCTTGAAGCCACGTGAGCTCTGAATGACTGAGCTGTGCAGATCTTGGTCTCCACTGCCTGCAAACTAATGATTCCTGCCTGAATCTATCCCAGTTATTGATTTCCAGTCTCTACACCTGCCTGTCCATCACTGCAATCAAGGTCCTGCTTAGGGGAGAGCAATTTATCGCTAAACTCTCATAAGACAAGTGACACAAATTTAGGATCCTCATATACTTTCACCATCACTCACTGAATAATATTGAATTGATTCGGATAGGTTTTCTTTTATCATTCTTACCTTATTGTCATTTTGTCCTCTGTGATTTCCACTCTGCCCCATGACATAAAGCTTAAAGTCAAAAGATATGCAGTGCTTGCTGCTAAAGCTAACACTGTCACCTGTGTTATACAAGTTACTTATGCCTCTGATTTTTCACTCCTAGAGAAGGTTGGTTTATAAATCCAGACATTCAGCAGCGAGATTCAATCACCCATAAAGGGCCACAGGTATGCATGACAGTCACAGGGTCTATCAGGGTAGAGACGTTGCCTAATCCTTATCCATATGTACATCAGTAATTCATATAGAGAACCGCATATCCCCTGCCCCGGCAATTATTCTCTGTCAGGTTCGGTTAAACAGTTTGTGAGACGTTTCACCATGACCTTCTGGTTCAACTTAGCACCGGGCACCAGTGGAGGTGCCTGCTCCCCAGCCCTGCCCCTACTGCTCCCCTACGGCTAATGGAGAGCAAAGGGTCCCTTCAAAGTGGCCATCAGATGGTCAGCGAGTCCTGGTGGGGTCCAGCTTCCTTCCCCAACCACTTCGGAGGCAGAAGAGGGTCTGCCAGGGAAATCCGTCCCTCTAATTTGGTCACTAGCATGTGTGTGAATGTGGTGCCTACTGAAGCAGTCAGCAGCCTGAAGCCGTTCAAGACGCCCCCGGGGCCAGCCTGCCTGCCTTGTGGCACTAACTTGACAGACAAGGTTTTCCTCTGGAGGTCTAATAAAGTAATCACCTTTTTTCCAGTGACTAAAGAAGGAGCTTAGGCATTCACTTTAGAAGGACTGTTTCTTTGGGCACCTAGTATTTAGGGGTAGGTCAAATACCTGAGTCAGGCAGACAGGCTCCGAGACTGTCCCCACAGCAGGCAGACACCACAAGCTAGGCTGGATGACTCCAGGCCATCATAACCTGTGTATAAGGACAATGTACACTGAAAGAAATGATGCTCACAAGAAAACTGAGGCCATTCCCAGAAACGCACAGAGCTGTCCTCATCCCTCCACAGCCCCATGGGTGAAGGCAGAAGGCAGTACGACTTCTGAACTGGAGCTGAGTACTGGGTGGGGGAATACCCAGTACCTGTGTCCTTGAACAGTTTAGTGTCTTGTCCATGTCATTTAGCTAAGGTGTAACTTTGTAAGAGATAGCAGCAAATACTTAAAATAAAAGTAAAGTGGGAATAATTATATGCACTATTTTATTATGCCTTAGATTTACTAAAATATATTACTTCCCTGTTCTAGCTGTAAGGACAATGCTTTTCAAAAACAATAACAAAAATGAAAAAAAGCTAAAGCGTTCCAGTAAACCAAGGGACAATGCTCAAAAGCCTCCTTAATCAAAGAAGTGTTAAGGTTTGAAAAGACCTTTAAGATCATCGAGTCCAACCGTTAACCCAGCACTGCCAAGCCCACCACGAAACCATGGCCCTAAGTGCCACATCTGTGTGGTTTTTACACACCCCCAGGGCTGGTGACCCCACCACCTCCCTGGGCAGCCTGTGCCAGTGCCTGACAGACCTTTCCGTGACGACATTTTTCCTCATACCCAACCTAAACCTCCCCTGGCACAACTGGAGGCCGTTTCCTCTCGTCCTGTCGCTTGTTC
>JAVKKW010000055.1:2419178-2440524 GCA_034782655.1 Micrastur ruficollis
CTTGTTGAACCTCCCGCAATCGGCCTCGGCCCATCGGTCCAGCCCGCCCAGATCCCCCTGCAGAGCCTCCTGCCCTCCGGCAGATCAACGCTCCCCCCAGCTTGGTGCTGTCTGCCAGCTGACCGAGGGTGCACTCCATCCCCTCGTCCAGATGCAACTGGATGCATGGATGCAATCTTCCCTTCCCAAAACAAACAAATGGCTGGATCAAGAAATCCACACAAATAAACATGCAATTGGTATCTGTCCAGCTCAGATAGGAGAAGCCAAACACTGATTCTCCTTCCAAAACCTGATCTTTTCCCACCCTTGGAAGCAAACCCAAAGCAATTTCTCCTTGGAAAGTTATGAGATCTGTTTTACCACACATGCCCTCCACAGGCACACCGTTCCTTTCCCCAGACCTCTCTATCACACACTAAGGACTTTTGCTTCTGACCAACAATAAACAGGGAACTTCTGGGAAAATATTCCTGTCATTGGGAAAATATTTTTCACATTTCAAAAGCGCACAGGTAGATCAGAGTAATAACAGGATTTATGCTGCAATAAAGCACTGAAAAGCTTTGCAGCTCCCCAGCAAGATCACAAATAATGCAGCCTCTGGGCTGGCCCAGCACTGACATTAAGAATACAATGTTCATGGTCCTCAACAAGAGGCACATCTGCCCATGCTTGATAAATGCCTATAAACTTGCTGTATTTATTTTAATGATTTTGGGCTGGATTCAGGTCTTCGTTAGCATGGTTTATCCAACACAGCCTCCCACGACCAGGGGAGGACAGGAGGACGTGCAGCCAACTCTCTGGTGAGATAACTGCCCTTCAGTGACACCAACCCAAGAAGCATTTTCTGCTGGTGGTATTGTGTCCAGTACCACACAAAACATCCACCGTCTTACCTCTGCTCCAGAGGTGCATCCTAGCACTCATCCCTGCTGCACATCCTTCCCTACCGCTAATCACCAGTGACAGCACCGCTAGAAAAGGCATCCTGATTTTCATTTGCAAAATCTACTGTTCCTCTAGAAATCTTTTCCCGGTATGGACAAACAGGACATAAATGTCAGTCAGTCCCAGCTTTTCATTGACTTAAACAGCACAAGGGACTGATCATTAATTCACATCCCACCATCCCCACTCTCCCACGGGACGGGTCATTCCTGGAAGTCATACTCCAAACCTTTTGCTATTTAGTTTGTTATTTAGGCATCAGACATTTGTATGAGCATCCATCAAACATTTGATCTCTGAGCTCAGAGTCACAGCACAGCCCTGAGCTCATCTATCACGGCAGCCCAGCATGCATACGGTTGAAGATTCAAAACAGGTCTCTTAAAAAACATCATGTTTTGGCTTCTTGTGGAGGGTGATTAATTTTTAGAACAAAATTTGCATAAAATCTTTTTAATCTATTTGCAATTACCAGAAATTGAAACAAGTGACAAACAGCTTTGAGCACTTGTCCTCAGCTGGGTGTTAACCAGAAAAACCTCCAACGAATTGAAACTCAAAGTTTCAAGTAAGAAATTTGAAATATTACTTTAAAGTACTTGAAAGCCCACATATGTTAACAATCCAACGTATTCTACAGAAAAGAAGTATACAGGGGTTATGTGTATTTGGAAATCCCATGCTATATGGAGTGCACGTACCCATGTGTGCACATGAATGCGTGGCGTGGTGGAAAGAAAGGCTCTGTCATTGAGATCTCGTAGTAGAGATGTGCAAATAATTGCTTTTTGGGTCAGCGAACACAAACACAAACATTAGGTTGACAAAGGTGGTTTTGCACAAAAAGGAAAAAAAAAATCAACAGTGAAATATGCAGACGATGTATTTTTTCCAGCTGAAACTATTCACAAGTTTTCCTTGAATGTGACCTGAAAGTGTAGGTATATATGCTTTAATGAGTGGAAATAGAAGGGTCCAAAGGACTGTGTTTAAGAACGGGGGAGTTACAGTTTCAGTGTAACACGTGTAGCTGTTCCCTGGTTATTCTGTCCTGTGCCATGCACATACACATATTCACCCCCATTTCCACCATATTAACACAAGGCTAACCCTCCTCATTTAGGCAGTGCTCCTCTAACCTGCCTGGCCACTCCACACATTTCCATTCCATAGGCAGTGTCCTCGGGCTTTGCAATTTGCCTTGTTTCTCACCATTTTGCCTCACTTCTCACTTCCCTGGCTTCCTATAAATTGGTTCTTTCCTGTTAAAAATTACTGCTGCAAATTTAATTTGGATATCCAGCTCTCTTCTCCAGTTTCTCTCTGACTTTCTTCTTTATGCAATTCTTTCCCTTTCTTCTGAGCATCTCGTGCAACAAACTCACTTAGAAATAACTGTCCCAGTAAGTTTTTCTGGAAGAGCATTCACCGTTACCTGCTGCCACAATCAGATTATATAGGATCCGCCCAATTAGCACCATCTTAGATAAATGCTACAGGATCGACCCAATTTCAGAGTGAAGAAAGATAAATAAAGGAAAAATGAAACACGGAACCTCCTGCCCACCTCCACAGGGTGGAAAATATTCCTGCTGGCAAATCTATCCCACCAGGGCATATAAAGGCCAACTAAATCCCCCTTTCCTTCTTCTGTGACTTTCTGTTCAAGTGCTTTTGGCCTTAAAAGAGATAAAGGGTATATGCAAGAAGAGGTGCTTTATAGTAAACAGAGATTATGTTTATTATTCAGTCTTTGCTGTTCTTACTGTTATTTTTTTCCCTGGAGAAAAGGAACATAAATAACATGAAAAGTCATCCTGGGGCAGAACCAGCGTGAGTGACCATGCTCCATCCTTCAGAGCCCCAACACGCTCCTGCCTCTCATACAATGCAAAAACCATCAAAGCACCTGAGTCACCGAATGCAGAAGAGGCCTTGACACCTGTAGCCTTCCTGCTTTATTCAGTAACAAAGCAGGGGAGACTCTGCTCCATTTCCATCCAGCCCAGTTAATCTAAACCGGTGTAAACGTCGTGTTTCTTCGGCCCCGTGAGTCCAGTCCTGCCCAGGGTGCATCCTCACCGTGTCTGCAGCATGGGGCTTCTGGTCACCCAGGCACAGGGCTGAGCAAGATGGGAATCAACCAGGTCTGACTGCATTTAATTTCTAATACAAACAGCCCAGTGGGAGCCGTGGTAAATCCTCCATGTGAGGGGGAAGGAAGACATCACTGCTCTTGATTAGAGAAAACAAGAGCTGACAGAATCTTTTTACTGTGCTCTGGCTGGCCTGGGGAGGTTGTCCTGTTTTTAAAAAGAGTTAAAAATGGCTTGTTTTAAAAATTTTGATTATTGCTGTTACCATAAATAACTTTGTAAAGTCGCACAACAAATGTCTGACTCATCTCATTACTAAATAAACTGCTGGTGTCGGTGGTGGGCTAGCAACAGCGGGAACCAAATCCAGGTCTTCTGCAAAGCAGAGGAGAAGCGAAAGCTGGAAGCCCAGCTCTGTTCTGAGGCTGCTAACTATGTTAAAACAGCCTCTTCACTGGGACAGAGGAGCACCGCACTGAATGATGCTGCTCTTACTCTCCCTCAATACAGACACATCTGGCAGCAGCCAAAGTCTCGGAGCCCAGCTTAGTGTCTCAATTTTGGGTCTCCTTCTGTTTCCCAAGAAGCATACAAACATTATTGCCTCTCTTTGAGCGGCTCTTCATAACCACCCATGGGTCTGAAACACCCAATTTCCCTGGCAGTTTAACTCCTCAAATTTGATCAAAAAAGAGCCTCGGAGCTCAACAGTTAAGATGAAACCAGCCTGGACAACGTGGTCTCCACCTACTTGAGTCCTTTCAAGAAAGCCTGCCACAGGACTTTTCACCATTCTTGGAAAGATCCCAGCACATCTAGGGGACTTCACGCCAAGAAAGGAGATTTTCCAGAGGTTCGGTCACAGCAGACATTTGCCTGTAGTTTTCCTGTCCTTTGACTTCACAAAATAACGAAATAAAGGAAGAGAAATCCGCAGTTAACAGAAGGTGATGTCATGTACCTTTACTCTGATATTGATTGCCCATTTACGGTACTTCACTTTAAAATAATGAGCAACCCAGAAATAGAAACATAACCAATCAATTATCCTGTCCTTCTAATTACTCAAAGCCAAATCTGGTGGAAATGCGGACTTGCATACCAGCTTCTACAGTGTAAGAAAGTCCCTTTAGATCCTCATGAAGAAGTGGGAAGACACAGCATTGCAAACCCTACTGCAACGTAAGCCTGAATCGCAGTCGGCACCCCTGACCATGGCACAGATCGGCTAACCACAGACAGGCGCTCCTGCAGCTCACGCACTCTAAAGGGACGTTTAACTTAAGCTTTTATACCTGTACGGGATTTGGTTTTGCAGAATGGGATTCAAGCAAGTGCTTACTTTGTTCACAAGCAAGAGAGATTTTGCATCTTTGTTCCACCTTGTAAGCACCAGAACTTCAGATTGTTGAAATGCTTAAGAAATTTAAGCGCAAATTGAATGTTAAGTGCTTGAAAACCTAGCCCCGCTGTGGTGCAAACCAAAAGCAATGACGGTGCTACTCAGCTGCAGCCGTGTCGTCCACCCTCACAGTTACAGCACAGTAAAATAGGAAAAGATTTTCATCTCACAGCGATTCCACTGTCAGGCTGAATATTAACCAGCACGTTCACACAACACACTAAACCCACCCATCACCAATTTCAGTCTGGGAAATACTAAATGTCTACAGCCAAACATTCTTGCGAGACAGGCATTTCCATCACAAAACAGAGGAGCCAAATTATGTATGTAAAGCTCAGGCTTAATGCATTACAAATGAACATTTCTCCTTCCCCTCTCCACGTTTACCTTCTCTGCTCATATAAAGCCAATCATCTCATGAAACACAGGTGTGAGAAAATTATTCCTACTTCTACAAAAAGTCTGTTGGAATCAAATTCTGTCAAATACAATAAATCCGTGTTAGACAGAAGCTGAAATCTCAGCAAGTGTCTATCAAGCCTAAAACCCTGATCCTAATCCCAAAGGTAACCTAGGCTGAGATCGCTGGCGTGACCTGGGACTTACCATGGTACAGAATTTATGCCTCATGCACCTGACCCTGTCCCAGCATTTCTATGTGGGTGCAACCACTTTGGGTTAAGGTGCCTATTGATTTGCAGGAACAAGACAGAAGTCAGGCCAACAGATTCTGCATTTCCAAGGTTACTTTTTCCAGCCCGTGCCCAAAGTCCACTCCAACACGGGAAAACCTCTGAACATCAATAGCTTTTTCCATATCGCATAAGAAGCTGCTTTTACAGAAGTCCAGACTTAGAGGTACAAGGAAAAGCATTAAAAGAGACTGCAAAGACAAGAAAACTTGTACAGAAAAGGTTTGGCATGTGTATAAATGCAGAGGGCAGTTTTTCCTTTAAAAGTCAAAGTTTACCTCACAGTAATTTCATCCCACAGCAATTCTCTAATTGTTCATTAAAAACACATTAATTGTATGTAAAACGCATAATTTATCACTGTTTGGAAGTGAAAATAGAAAACCGCAGGGGGGCAAAAGTTGGCATGAAGTCATACTTCTGATTTATTTTGTAAAATCTGTCCCTGGGCACTGTTAATTATTGTAACTTACAGGAGAAGACATTGAATTTCTACTTTAAAAATTACTTTTAATGAATCCATGCATTGATCACGAATAGACAATATTTTAATAAAGCACCACATCTTTCAGTGGAAATGTGTGCATGCTTCTGTTGATTATACTTAGCTCACAAAGTCATATTTTTGCATGAGTGCAAAACCAACATTCAGTAGTCATAATCCAAAAATAACCCACGCAGCCACAAAAGAACAACAGAAAACGCTGCACCATCATGCTACATGGTCCCATGATTACTGTCTCCTCTTTTAATGAAGACGTAGCACACCACTTTATAGGCCTAATTTACACTATAGATCAAAACTATGGGAAATTTTCTAATTCTCGCGGGGGGAGGGGGGGGGGGTAGATTGCCACCTCTGTAGCTTTCAACGCACGCTATTATTTCAGTTTAACAAAATCAGCATCTGCATACGGTGGGAAAAGATTGCTAGGATGTGTTTAATCTGGCATTGAACTTCTGATTCTCAGAAGTCCAAACCATATTATGACTATTTTCCCCCTACCAACAATAAGTGAAAGCTTCAGTTCAAGTCAAACTTTACTAGCTGCTTTGTTCAAACAATCTAAAGGAAAAAAGTAATTACCACAGTACTGGGCACTTGCAATTTTTCTTTCGGCTCTTCCAGCAAGCTCGTTTGCTTTTCTAACTATAGTTTACTAAGAACTTGTGTTTTCTCTCTCACTGTAGATATATGTGCATACATATATGTGCACATATGTACATGTTATATACATGTGCACATATGTACACACCCACATATATCTGAGATACAAAAATACACACAAGTACAGCAACGTGCACACAAACGCACCTACTTACATAGGTACAAACTCACCGTATAGAGAATTTAAACCACCTCTCTTCACAGGACTGTATTTCATCCCTTGTCCACACGTGCACAGCATCCGTACAAGTCATCAGACAGCAAAATACTGCCCACACACTGTGAAGTGACTGTCGGGTCCCTAACAAACACCAGGAATTAAGCGGGATTTTGTCTAATCAGGTGCCTGGAGCATCACTCCATGAATCTCAGTGGTCATTCCTGGACAAAGCTGGTGGAGCTGATCTGCCCTGCCAGATTCATTCTCAGAAGAGGAATAGGTATTTTGGTACATCATTTGGTCTTACCAGAAAACAAGCATTTTCTGAATTATTACAAGCTGCTTAAAGAGCAACACAAAGCTTCAGCATATAGCCACAACTATGCACCTATCTATACACTAAGCTAAGGAGTTTCTTTTTGGTTTTTGTTTTTTAATCTGCTTAAGTGCAGAGTCATCCAAATGTCCATTTATTCCATCAGGTCATGAAAACAACTGGTTTCCTGACCCACTAAATACCAGTGTGCCGCATGCTAGGAGTATGAGAAACGGCCTGCAACATACCCCTTGCAGGGTGAGGCCACCTTCCAGGGCTGAGAGCAACCAGAGACCCCGAGTGCCTCCGCTGGCTTTGCTCTATCCCCTGGCCATTCACTGCTGACCATCCACAACATATGGGTACATATAGGTGCTACAGACAGGGCTACAGCTTGATATATCCTCTAGTGAGGATATATCACTAGAGCAGCCCAGGACAGCTGCTAACAGCTGGAGAAAGGCAGGGTGGGAGCCAGGGCTGCACGCACCGTGAGGATACAGGCACCAACAGCTACAACTTGCTCAAATATTGCTCTTCCTTTCAGCAATGAAGAGAGAAAATCTGCATGTTTATGTTTTAATCATTATACACTGTCTTCATAACGATCCCCACTCACTGCTTACCGCAGTAAGATTGGCAGTAACTTGTCTCATTTTAGACACCGGCAGGATGTTGTCCTGGTCTAGTTTAGCAGAAAGTGTATTTCTTTTTTTTTACATCTAGTTTGTTAGAAAAAGAATAAAATAAATAAATAATCTCTTATTATGGAACACTTACAAAGTCTTTCATTACAAAAAAAAAAATAAAATCCCTGACTGATTCACTATCTAAAACGAGGAGGGTGTCCTTCTCAAAGCAAACAGGTCACTCTCAGCAGCATTGCAGGAATGGCTTGAAAACACGGGCAGAGGAAATTGCCTTTTGCTCTTTTCGAATGTATAGGAGAGTTTGTCGACTTACAGCTCCTTTTCCTTAGCGTGATCTGGTAGACAACAAAGTTTCAAGAGGATCTGCCCTAACCCTCTGATAATAAGCATTTCCTTGCCTCTGCTTCCACTTATAGATTCTTGCTTGAGGCATCCGATGCTCCAAGACAAGCTTTGATAAAAGAGCCTTGCTGTCTGCAGTGCCCCTAATTACAGCGGCTCCGTTTGCTCGCTTGCCCATGCTCTGTGCTCTAGGTAAATGCCACAAAGGTCACTTTGTTAATTCAATACCAAGCCCACATTAGAAATCATTTGCACAAGGCTGAAAAAGTCAGTGTCTTTTTTAATACTGATGTTAAGGTTTTCTTAATATTATACAGTCACAGAAATGAATTTCAATTACAGAGGAATAAAGTAGGTACCTTGTGAAGGTTAGCATTATCCCGAGATAGACATCAAGGCAGGTCAGGCGGCTCACCACCTGGAGGTGACATTTTTTTCTCCATGGATTAATGTATGTCACTATGCCTTAGATGACAAGCTTCCAGGAATGTGAAGTTAAAAGAGACTATTTCCCACTGGGTATCACTCACAGCGAGGAGGTTCCAGCAGGCAGGGCTCTGATTTGACCAAACATGTAGAAGGAATGATCCCTCACAAGGCTTTAGATGAGAGGGGACAACCAGGGTCATCAAACCCACTCCACAGAAGAGCTACAACAACAGACACCTACTGCAGAAAGGTCCACAGAGCTTCACTGCATGCCATGAACCCCCAAAATACTTGCAAGGACCCTTCTTAAAGGGTCTGATAAAGACCAGAAAGGGTAACTCCCAGAGGAGACGTGGGGCTACTGTGCCCCTGAATGTCACACAAGATGCTAGTAAGCCCACCAGACCCCACATTACAGGGAAGCGGGGAAAAACAATCCTTGGCAATCTGACCATTAGAGGAAAAATTCCCTTCTGATCCCAAATCTGGCAGCTGTTTTAGCTGTGGGTGTACGAGCGTAAGACGGCAGATAGGCACCTGCAAGGGCTGATGCTAACAGAACTGCAACAGCCCCTTCCTCCACCCTGCCTCTTCTGTCATCATTTAATCAGTTTTCTCCTCTAGATATCAGGTGCGGATTTGTTAAGTATTTAGGACATGCACCAAACTAAAGCCCAAAGCTACAAGACACAAAAAAGCATATTCTAGCATTTAGAGCCGCTGGGCTGGATCCGGAGTTCAGCTTTCACCAGGCTTTGCAGCACACGTTGAGCACAGCGCTGTCGCGTGCTGCATTGTCCTACTCCCTTCTCCTCTACTTAAATCGACTTTCTGTCATGATGAACAAAACTACCGCAGGACAAAAACAAAGAAAAAAAATAAAAAGCAGGATTTACAAGAAGGTAGAAGCAGAGGACGGGATGTGTTCATTAGCTGTAGCCCTTCTAGTCCCAACAGGTGACAATTAAGTCCTGGGCTGGAAATATTATGGTTATTCCTGAAATACAAACCGCGAAGCAATAGTCAGTACTTGCCCCCAGTTTCATCATTTGCTTTGACTTGCTGTTTTTATTTCATGCAAGGTTATCTGCTCGGGAAGGCCATTAACGAGCAGAAAAATGACACTATGAGCAATGCTGAGAATTCACCTGTTGCTGCTCAAAGGAACACAGAGGGGTATTTTTCATCCCCTCTTCAGCTTATTAGGGCTGCAAATGCCAGGAACGTATTTCATGTAGTAACAGAGGGGTGACGGAAGGTCTTCAGCACTTACCACTTCAAGACTAACGACCACAAAGAAGGAATGGGGTTGGGTTTTTTTTAGTCATAGTTTTGGGAGGTATCTGCCAAAGATTTTTGGGAAGATGTTTACCGATTATAATTTTAAAAGACCAGCTTGCTCCCAGGAGCCAAACAGGCTATTCCTAGGGATGGATTTTGGAAACCGCTAGCTGCTCACTTTTTTATATTACAGAGTAATGTATATGCCATCAAGAAATGTTCTACAAAAAATGGGAAACAAATTCAGATAAGTTGCTGACAGATCGTATACTAAGAGGCCAAATTTTCATCATACATTCACTGAATTACCTTTTAAAATCTAATTTATTGTCAGGCTAACTCTAGTCTCATTTGGAGCTTACTAGCGTTAGGATGATCAGCATTTTATGACAGCCATACATTACAATTGTGTCGTACCCTTTTACTACAGGAATCTCAAAGCATTTTACTATCCTTCACAGGTGTTTGCAGTTGTTTAGCCTTAACTGTGATAAGCACCTCCCCATCCTCATTTAACTTTGTGGAGAAGCGGCAACGGGACACTTACAAGGCCGTGGCAGCATCACAGAGCAGTTTGGGAAAATGAGATTTTAGAACTGACATGATTGAAAACCTACTAAAAAATTAGAGAAAAAACTATACCTCAAAGGGGACTGGCCTCAGCATCAGGTTTACTCATGGGAAGGCCCACAGGACCTTTAGCTCTACAGCTCAGCCAAGGAGAAGCACTTGGGATGGAAAGCTCTGCACCAGCATTCATTCAGCTGACTGAGAAAACAGGGAAAGTTAACCCCAGCTCCAGGAGTGTCTGCATGCATTTGTTGATGTTTTTTAGTCATGCAATGACCCAGATTGACCTTGCGTAAAGGTTTACTTATTTCTGACACAACCCATTTACCTACCATATGGGAACAGAGCGTTTAGTGGCAAAGCCTGGAGCCCAGCAAAGGGTGATGCAGGGAAACTCCTGGTGATGTAGGAGATGTCAGGAACAATCAGAACTAATGAAATAGTTATTGCTATCAGGTATTTGGCATATTAACGCACAGAGACAGATCTCATTTACTAAGACAGAGTCTGGCAATATAAATTATCGGACACTCAAATACTATCACACTCCACATTTAAGGGCCATTTGAATTGTACTCAGGTAGTTTCACTCATCTGCAATCTGAGGAATGTGTTAATAAATACAGGACTGAATCACACCATTGATTTGTAAGTGGAATTTCCCATTAAAACTTGTCAAGAGTATTACTTTAAAAAAAATTAATGGTATAATATAGCCCAGGGTTGTGCTATAACATACTCCTGACGGTATAGCGCTCTGAGTCTCATGGGTGATGGATCATCTTGTTTGTTCTGTAGTGTCACTGTAGTATCTTTCTTTTGCACTTCTGCTGCAGCTGGAGGTCTCGCTGCCACCAGTCATAGTTGGTGTCCATCTTTGGTGGGCAGCAAATTAAACAACCAAGCAAGAGTCGACACCTTTCTTTCCACTTCCCTGAGGAGCAATGTTTCATTTGTGTGGCCGGTATCTCCAACTCAGCAAAAAACTGCAAATCCACTGCTCTGATGCTGCCACTTTGGACTCTGCTCCAGTTTGTCTCTGTTTGCATTTGAGCTTGTTCTCCCAAGTCTCAGGGGTTTGGTGTCTTTTGGAAAGCTAGTTTTGTAGTTATGGACAGATGCACTTGTCATTCCTGGGATGTGCTGCAAGCTCTGATATGAAGAGAAGGAGTAATGTGAGTTGCAACACAATACCAACAGCCCGAACTTGGCACACACAGGGAGATGCCCCCCGTGATTCTTCATCAACAGCCTCACTCCATAGTACTTCAAGAATTTGTGATAAAGACAGATTAAGCTTATGTAAGGCACATCGGGGGGGGAGGGGGGGGCCGAGGATTCTTTTATTGCATGTTTGAGATTAAAACTATTTCATACTTGATTCACAAAAAACAATTTGCAATGAAGCGATGGTGCCAAGGGATTTGGGTGGCTCCAAGCCAGTGTGCCCATTTCAGCAGGAAACCTCCCCTTGGTCAGGATCGGAAAATTTGCTCATGAAGTGAGTCATGGCACTGTCCCATTTGTGACTGGCTGGTTGAGCACAAAGCATTACTCACAACCTCGAGTGGCCACTGTCCTTGCGGTGATATCATTTTCCATTGGTTGTAATTGAGTTCTATTAATGATGTAATTCAATTAGACACAAATCAAGAGATAACTAATACTTTTAATAACATAACACCAGCTTCTGACAAATTCCCTACACAGATGGAAAAGCTTGATAGAGTTACTGGTAACAGAATATCCCCCTCTGGAGAGATGTTAACAACCCTTTTAATATCAATACACCTGCTATAGCAAAGCTATTTGGTTGCAGAGAACCAGCATCTATCTGAGCATATCAGGAATGCAAATGATCAGCAACAAATTGTGTTAGGAGGATTTTGTTGATGTGAAGGTGTCTCTGCAGAAGTCAGTGAAGATTTATTCAGGTTGAGACTCTGGCCTAACGTATCAAAGCAACCTTTCTCTCTCCTTTTGTAATTGTTTAAATCATTAAAATTTGATGGATTAAAAAGAAATCTGATTTATTCTCCATTATTGTGGGCTTAGAGAATTGTGTGGGCAGTATGGAAATACAGCTGTTTACCCAGTTTTCTCCTGAATCTTTCATCCAGATGACCTTTATTTCAGATTAATGAAAACAAAGAACGAATAACATTTGCGTGAGAGGGCGATCACAGCGAACTGCCATGCGTAGCAAACCGTCTCTGCCAGAACTGAATATATTTCTTATAACACACCTGCTATTCCAAAGCACACAGTTGTTTTGATTTCCACAAACTGAGTAATTCCTTACTTTTAATGTCAAAAACAATTAGCATCAGAAACCCAAGAACATAAAACCGTATGATTTTTGCAAAAAGCACTGCACGTACAACACCCTTGCTCCTAGAGCACTTCAAAATCTAGTGCACAAATGCCTTTTTCTAAGTGTCCTTACACTGCTAGTTTGCTAAATGTCCTATCAACAGTTCAACTGAGGGAGCTATCAGCCCCTTTTGGCATCTCTCTCACAGGCACAGAAAATTTCTACATTTATAAATCTCTGTGGATACTGAAAAAAGCCAATCTGACACTATCCAGTGGTATGAAACTGTCTCCATTTTGCATCCTCCTAATCATGAACGGTAAAGCAAGAGCTGTCAGATTCAGTTAATTTTTTATCTTGCTTCACACTGATTCTCACACAGGAAAACACAGTAGTAGTTGTGTCCAGGGAAAACAAAAAGGTCTGGAGCCCCGTAAATAAACACTTTAAAATCCCAATGTCCTTTTTAACAGCAAAGTCTAAATCTAAGACCATTAACCACTATCATATGTATGGCAGATTCCTCTTCAATAAGTGATCTAAACTTTTTCAATCTTCTGAGCAGAAAACTATGTAGGAAGCTTCCTTCCAAAGCAGAATTGGGGATCGTGGCCTTTTTGCCAAATTTATAAACAACATGTAGGATATTAGGCTAACCAGTTGTGCCAACAGCACGTTCAGCAGTGTCTATAATACAATAAAGGAGGGACAAACTAGGAAAAAGGATTTTCACTTTGGATAAGAGAAACACAAGCACCATGACATTTGGAAATTTAGTATGAAATTTTTTATGAATATGGGGAGCACCCCACATCACTGCAGCCATGTGAAATATATATATACATATATATTACATGAAATGCCACCTACACCCACCTCCTAAAATACACAGCCCCTTCTGCTGGACCACCCTCCTCCATGGCCCTCGCTCAGGCTGCTCTACAGGTGGTTAAGCACAAACTCCAGACAAAACCATGATTACTAATCACAGTCCTACAGAGCAGTTGCATCGGTCCTTCCCTGGCATCTGCCACCAAGACAATGCCAATCAAAACCTCAATCCAAGCAAGAAAACGCACTGCTTCTTCAGCAGAGACCAGGTCGGTGCATTTGGGTCCCACCACAACCATGGTCTGTTGCATGTCTTCAGCATCAGGGAAGAGCAGAGGGAAAGTTTTAAGGGCTTTCTTCCTCTTCTTTTTCTGAGCATCAGAAGGCAGAGAAGAAAAAAAAAGGGAATATGGCCAAAGGCCCCTCAGAGCCTTTTTAAATGTCTTTCTCCTTCCCCTGATACTTCCAAGAAGAAAGAAAAGAACAGAGAGAAACTCAAGAGAGTGCTTTTAAAATGCTTTTTACTCTTTGGGTAGTGAGGGGAAGATTGTCAAGAGACACTCAGGTATTCATGCATGAACTCTGCACCAAACGAGCCCTTTTGGGTAGCTGTGGGCTACGGATGAAACACCCTACTCTGCTTGGTACCTGCTGCCAGCCCCAAGATAGCCCACTCCTTGACGACAGGTCAACTCCACTCCTAGGGAAGCAACCTTCAGCTTTTAATTGCACCGCTTTAGGGACTCCTGCGTTTAGAAAGAAGCAAGCAGGGAACTAAATTAATAGTTAGCTGTACTCCAACTTATAATGCTATAATCTCTCTACTGTGTAGAAACTACCCATAACCAAAAGTAACCTTGCTGCTACTTCTAGCAAAACAGCCTGTACTTGCAGTGCTGCACTGAGATTTGATAGAGCATCAGCCAACTGTGGAGACAGTGGAAGGTATGTGGTAGGAGTAAAGAAAAACTTGAGAAATGAGACAAGAATGGAGCTATGATACTGGGGAGGGAAAAAAAGGGAAAGCAATAAGCAAAGGCAACTTGGAAACACAGAAACGTAGCTACTCACCTGTGCAGGACAAACACAGTCCCTGTCAGCATAACAACTGAAGCCCCCGTCGCCTGACAGGGTATACAGAATGTGGACACCAGGTTGTGAAACTATTATTATATAAAACTGATAAAAATATGAACTAGGAGACTGTCATTCATTGCAGAGCTCCTCTGGTGATTGAAGAGCTGACCTTAGCTCAGCTAATCTACAGAGCCTCTCAAAAGAGTCATAACCCTGCAATTTATAAAGCTCTCCATCCACTCCCCAACAAGCAGCCTCACCTCCCATGGCACATCCTCATCCCACGGTACATCCTCATCCCATGGTACATCCATGTCGTGCAAGCACCACCTCCATGATCTGGATGAATTCTGTATTTTGTAACAAGGTGTCGTGGTAAGCGTCCAACTACTCTACCCTCTCCAACTATAACAAATGTTTTCATGAACACGTGCATTGGTGGTTGGGGTTGTTTCACTGTCCAGGAAGCTATATGCACAGAACAGGAGCTTCTCTGTGTAATTTCCAGTACCTTTATTTTACACTTTATCCATTTTTGTCACCCTTTGTTCTTGCTGAAAGACCCCAGAAGAGAACGACAGTGAGTATTTGTTTCAATGATTCAAACTTCTCAGCTGACCAGGACGCTGTTTCCCAAAACAGATGGAAATTGGTATGAAAGCTTTGGAAATGACAAAGCTGGTGGTTGTTCACCTTCTGCTTCCAGGCTGGGCGAGGAGGCACCTTGCGAGCCCCCAGCCCAGCAAAGCGTGACCGTGGGCTGGGTGCCCATGATCAGTGCAGTGAACCTGGTTGTTCATAAAGCACCATAAAAGTAAACAAAATAATCAAAACATCAGTCGTCTCCCTGTTTTAAACTACTTTGCAGGGCAAGAAGATAACCAGTTTTCAGCCAGTGATGCAATTTCCAAGAAGATATTATTCCTTCGTCTTCTCTGTTTGATAACCAATACTTTGCTGAAACTTTGGGCACCAATTTAGAGTAGTTTTCAATGTATGTTGAATACTTCAGAGCATTTATAAAATTACAGCACATATTGGCATTACTATCGACAAATGACTGCCATCAACCAAGACAGAAATTGAGACATTTAACTGTGCATTTATCGTGCCTCTCTGAGAATTCAGTTTCCTTTATAGTGCAGACATCTCCAAACTCTCGAGCGAGATGTTCTGTCATTAGCCCAATTTAGCTGTAGCCCTTCACATCAAAGCTGAAATTGAGAAACGTTGTCAGAAAGAAACAATTCTGCTAGGTTTACAATTATCTGATGTGTTATCTTTCAGGAATAATATACTCTATTTTATCAGTGAATTTACTGTCAGAAATCAGGAGATACACTTCATTTTCAGTCATCGCTTTCCATAGTTTGATAGTTTTCCTTACAGAAGGCTGTGCAAAAGACCCAAAGGAGCAAATCTCAAATGCTCTCCACCCATATTTAAAAAAAGATTCCCAAGCACTAAGCATCCTTTATCTTGCAGAGGAGACCACAGCTGCTTTTCAACAGCAGGAGTGGTCAAACAGACTGGGAAGTTTACAGAAGGGGATATGGAGGAGGAGATAAGTAATGGACACATTAAGTAGACGTATTTCCCAGGGACAAGAACCAGTAACAATATAAGCCATTCCCACAACAAATATTTGAGAAGAAATTCTTTAAATTGAGCATCAGAAACATTCACCAGGGAGCCAGATAGAAAATGGCATAAACATGGGTACCAAAGCCAGTTCCCAGCAAACCACCTGAGCTCAGCTCTGCCTGCAGCACAACCTCACGGTTTCAATGAGGAATGTTGCTGCACCTATTTTTCAGCAGATGAATTTCCAGGCCAGCATGGAGAAAGGAAATCACTTGGGCAAATCAAAAGTCAGGGTGTTCAGAGACTTGGGGAATAGCAAACAGCACCCAGTGGCGGATGCCTTCTGGAGGAGCAGGGACTGCTCTACACCCTGCAGACTTGGGTGCTGCCTCCCAAGCCGATACTCTCGCTCCCGAGCAGGAGCATCCCTGTCCAGCCCAGGGCACCATGGCTGCGGTAACAGGGATGCAAGGGAAACGAGGACAGGGCCAGCGTGTTTACTTTGGATTCCAATGGAAATAAAAAATTTAGGTCAATGTTTCACCCAAGGGATAATTTTAACAGAGCAAGTGAATTTTTTTGCCTTTAGTTAATTAATCATGAAAGCTTCGGTGGAATTTGTCAGTATACTTCTTATTCCAGCAAGGCCAACATTTTAAGAGATTTCCATCTGTGTTACAACAAAGAGACTGGCTGCACTGACTGGCGCTGTTACAGATCTGCATTTCAGCAGAAGGGAAAATTAGGCATGTGAAAGCGTGGTCCCCTCTTTTGAGTGTCAGCTTCTCTCCCAACCACTTTGTTCAACACACAAAGTGACTAACTTCCCTAAATCGCATCAATCAAGGGTTTTGCAACAGCAAACCTGAGGCAAGAACCTACCTGTTGGTTCCTGTGTAGCCTTTGGGTCTGAGTGTCCCTACGTTCGCACAGTGACACAGCTAAGCCTTCCTCTAGGCTAGCATGGAGGGGATCCAGCGAGCTTTAGTCTGGTAAGATGTTAAAATACCAGGAAAGGGCAAACGTCTTTCACAGCTTACTCACATTAGCACATTTGCTGAAGTCTCTACCACAACTTTTTCCACCAAGAATGGAGGTGTAAACTCATTGCAGAGTTTATCCTTGCAGCTGGATATGCCATGCAAGCAGGCACACAGGAAACACTCAATTTTGTGGCATTATTTTATCTTATAAAAATAACATCTAAAAAAATCAGTATTAGCCCTCTAAAGGACATCTGGTGGAAAATCCATGTGCTGAGCATCTGATGAATGACTCTGAAAGAGTTATTTTAGCTGTCATGTCACTGGATTGACAGCAGTCTCCCGTTAGAAGAGGCCAACCCAGGCGTCACATGCAACACACGCTTCAGGGACCGAGCTCAGGCAGAACCCAGATTATTGCAGGATGGTGTTAAACAACACGCTACTGGGAAATAGCAGCCCACACACAGCACCAGTCTTTTGCCAGTCAAAATGTGAGACAGGACGGGGATGCAAAACAAGGCTTTCTGCTTCCTTGGCAGTGGAGTGAAAGCCCGGGTGGGTTCAGAGAAGGCAACACTTGCTTCTCCATCTCCACCCAGGCTGCTCCAGGGAAATGCAAACAGCAAGGTCAGTGCACTAGCTCTGAACTTAAGCTCAGTTGGATGATGTGAAAAACTCGCCTGGACTGCAAGCTGCATCTGGAACAAGCAGTCCCGCAGGTTTTCTTCTCAATGTATTTATTAATCATTTTGATCCTGGAAGCCCTCACTGCGGACCATGATCCTGCTGTGAATCTGTACAGCAAAGCCCTTACAGTCCTGCCTCAAAGCTCTCACGGTCCCAGCGTAAAACAGACAATCAAAGATGGGTTCAGACAAACAGGGAAATACAAGGAGAATATTTTGATGGTGCTGCCATGTCTTGGGCCCTGGAACAGATCTGTCACGCTCAGTTTTGTATTGGCAAGGACAAGGGAGTAGCAGTCAAGGATAAACGAACCAAGTGCGAAATCTGGAGATGATTGCACTTGGCATAATCTCATTGAAAACAAACATTCCTGACTGTGTATTTGAAGTCAGCACTGGTCCTGTATCCATATGGATGTGGAGAAGGGAGAAGTGAGGACAAAAAGACATAAAACAAGAAGAGCTGAATACAAAAATATTCAACAAACTATAGAAAGAAGACGACTACTCAAATGTAAATTGCTCATCCTTAACTAAGCTCATTTCCATTGTTAAAAATACTCTCGCGAACGCACGGAGGTTACCCCGCTCCTAGAATACATGTCATGGCTCACATGCCTCGTAACACAGAGGGCAACTGCACTGCATGTGAAATGGATGCTGTGACAGGTCACTGGTGATTTATACTGCACCACTCACAGAAGTGATTGCCATAGTACCCAGACATCGCTGGGCTCTGACATGCTGCACTAACACTAAATTTCTCACCAAGATCCAGTGGGAGTTAAAGACACCAAACACAGAAGCCATTCACAAAAACCCTTTGAGATTAAATTCCCACCTACAGATTAAAAAAAAAAAGTGAAGGTATTTTGTGGTTACCTTAATGCACGCACAGAACAAAGCATACAGCACCATAATGATCAAACACTACATCATTTACATCTGCCTTTATCAGGAACACATTTTCCATGGTCTCCTTCCAAAATGGCAAACACTGCCATTCTGTGGTTCTTCTGTCCACGCATACATTTTTTAACCAGGAAAAGTCCGATGTTGTGCTTTACTTTTTGTCTCATCCCCCAAAACGTTTTGCCCCTCACCCACAATGGCAAAGGACAGGCGCAGGACTTGACTCCGGCGCAGAAGTGGCGTGTCCCTGCCCGCTCTGCCCTTCGGTATCAAAGTTTTGAACACACCCCTGCACGCCCACAGCAGCTCCGGGCTTTGGGCAGGGAGCAAGAGAGGAGCCAGCCCCATTGTGCAGCATCTCCGGGAGCCCTTTGTTAGCAGCGCTTGCTGCCTGCCCGTGCCCTGCTGTGCGGGGACTGTGCCAGGCACAGCACGCTGCCCGCACCTCCTGCCTGCGCCTCCTGCCCACAGCGGGGTGGAAACACCACGGCCTGCAAGCAGAGGCCGCAGCCTTGCCGGAGAGGGGCAGGATCTGCTTTTATTCAGTTTTGTCGGCTGACTTGGGATGGCAACAAGGATGCTCAGGAAAGCACAAACTCATGACAGCCCCCCGGGCTGCGACGCTGGGAAAACTTTGCCCATCTGCAGCTTGTGAAGCGCAGCACAAGCGATTGCGTTCACCGCAAAAACACCACCTTCAAAATCAGTGCAATAAACACCTGTGTATCATAGATGGGGTCTGAAACACACAATCAATACTGGCAGCTGGAAAACAGGCTGTTTCTTCCAAGAATCACAAAACAATACCGATGCCCACACTGCGCCGCGGGAGCAACGGGTTTGCAGCACGCCTGGCCCCTGACACAGCACACGGCCTCCTTTGCTCCTCAGGCACTAAGACACAGAGGCTCTCGCTTCATCCCCTCCCTTGGCAGCAAAGGAGCCTGCAAGTCAATCATCTTTCATGAAGGAGGATCACTGCCATGTCTCCCATCTCCCAGCCTTTAAGCTGCAAAGGCAAGAGACACCCCTATTCATTACCCTGCTCCCGCTGCCCAGGTCCCACCTTCCACGCAAGTAATTGCAGAGGACAATGCTGGGGACACGCAGGCACAAGCGCACACGCGCGCGCACGCAAAATAAACCTCCAGGTCTGGCAGAGAAGCGTCTCCCAGTTTACCTGCTAACTCCCCAAAATCAGGACAATCAAAAGATGCACCCGTTTGTCTAAGGGAAGCACCACCTCCATGGGCGATTGCCATTTGCATACAGCTGATAACCTGAGCTTTACCAGAAGACACCTGGGATCTTTTTGCAAAACGCTTCATATGCAGCACTTTCCCCATCACAAAAATCTGCTTCAGTGCTGGTGTGTGTGGTGTGGGGAGTTGGTTCCCATTGTTCCTCCGTCGCTGCTGCGAAAGCAGTGTGCACAGACGTGTGCTCGGATCTCTTTTTGTATTTTCCAGGCTCCCCCTTCCCAAGGTTTGTCCTACTGAAGCGTTCCTCGTTTGCTTTTGGAGAAAATTAAATGAGCACTGGAGAATAGCATTTCCTTGCACGCATCTCCCTCCACCATGCACTCATGCCCCGAGCCTCCTGCAAATCAAAGCTGCACTTTCTTAGTTCCTAACACTTCTTTGCTCACGCTCCCATTTCTCTTTTCTTTCTTTTTGAATAAGAGATCTGTGTGCCACGGAGCCCTTCGCTACCCCCCGCACAAGTAACCCCTGAGCATCGCCGTGTCAGTTCCCTCCTTTCCTCCCCGACCCCGGTTCCACACACAACTGGCTTTGCCATTTTTAATTAGAAAATGTGCCTGCCAAGTGCGGCGAGAGAGGTGCAGCCCCAAAGAATCGCAGGCTAATAGAGTTGGAAGATGCTTTGCAGATAACTGCGTTTTCTGCCTTGCTAACTCAGCTGCTGCTTTTATTCCTTTCCCCAGTAAAGGCAACCCCTTCCCTTGGTTTCAGCACACAGACCCCACAAGCTACAGGCGAATATATCCAAGCGCAAGTGGGATCAGGTGCAAAAGAGAACGGGAACTAACCCCACCACCGCCTCGGCACACACACTTACACACCTATTATGCCACCTCCTGCCACATTCCTCCTTTATTTTCCACGAATTTCCTTCTTTCCAGTGCTGCCCTTTCTCTCCAAGGCTGCGCAAGGCGCTTCTAACCCCGGTTCCCCCTTCCCATCTGTGGGAAGTGATGCAAAAGCTCACAGTGGCGAGCAACAACAACAACAAAACCCCCCGAAAAACCAAACCGGGCTTGCAGAGGGTGAGGAAAGTCCATTAGCACAAGAGAAAGGGGCACATTGCTTCGGGATGCGGAGAAAAACCACCGTCGCCCCGGAGCGCAAAGGGAAATAAGGCAGCGCTGACTTACCGGAGACTCGAGGATGCAGGCTCGCCAGCGTAAACCCGAAGAGGAGAAAAGCCAGCTTTGGTACCCAAACACATCCAAGACTATTCTCCATATTTCAACACACACCTACAGATTCGGGTCCTGAGCACCAGCAGCAACCACACATGCACGCACAACCCCTTCTGCCTCCTCCTCGCCGAGGTTGGCTTGGTTGGTGGGTTTTTTTTTTTTTTTTCCTGTCGGTCCCTGCTGACAAGGATCAGCAAAGGGGGAGGAAAAAAAGTTGCATTCAGTCCAGGAGGCTCCGAGGCTCCCGAGCGTGCAGGGAACTAACTCAAGGAGACGGGGAAGGATGGGGAAGGGTCCTCCCACCGCTGGAAAACCATACAGAGAAAAATCCTGGCCCCCCCCAAAAAAAAAAGCCGTCCGGCGTGCATCAAAAGAGTCGCGGCGGCTCCATGTCCAACGCCGTGCAAAGTACAAAAAACACAAATAATTAAAAAAAAATAAGAATTGGAT
>JAVKKW010000055.1:2440625-2451756 GCA_034782655.1 Micrastur ruficollis
TCCCCAGCCCCCCTGCCCCAGATTTGGGCAGCCCCGCCAGGCCAGCCCTGCACCAGGGTACCCCATGCCCCACGCCCCGGCGGAGGCTGCCTGCCCCACACACTCCTCCTTCCGGGCAGACCTCTCCTCCGCCCCCGCCGCCCGCCGCGCCGCCTGCGGCACCGAGAGCCCGCCCGACCCGCCTGGCTTTGTTCCCTTGGTCTCCTTCTGCTTCCCCACGCCAGGCGTCTGCAGCACCGCTCCTGTTCCCGCCACCCAACCCACCTCCTCCTCTCCCCCGTGGGACCCTCTCGGCTGCCCCCAAGCACCCCAAGCCATCGCAGCTGGGGTTTGCAGAGACTCAGCACCCCTGGTGAACGCTCGGGTCCAAGAAACCCACGCGGGGCTCCGAGGACAGAGAATTGTTTTAAACGAGGAAGACGGGACTCTCCCAAACACCTAAATCTGCGCTTGAGAAAAACAAAAAAATTAGGAGAGAATCCGAGAGCAAAGCCAAGAGGCTCGGAGCGCACGGGCCAGCCCTGAGGAGACCCTGCCGCCCAGGATTGGCACCAACGCTTCCAAAGCGGGATACGCTCAGGCTCAGGACGCCGGGTCCGGAGCAGCTGAACGGGCTGTGTTAAACCTTCAGGGGTGGGTGGCTGAACGGCAGGCCCAAACACAGCCCCAAACACGCACGATGTAACCCAGAAAATCTGTAATTTGGGGTGAAGCGTTAAGAAAAAGGATTGAGCGCTTCCAGTCGCCATCGGGCAGGGAGCGAGCTGGATCTAAAACAGCTGTTTAGGAGTGCTCGGGCTGTTCTAGCGCAACCTGTCGCAGGTCACAAGTGCTGAACGGTTGGGAGTTGGGTGCTGAGACCCCGGCAGCCCCAGGCACTGGCTGTCAGGGATGAGAGCAGGCTGCAGCGTTGGCACCGCGGGACGTACTTGTGCCTGAAGGCAGGATGGAAGAGCACTCCTCACCCCGGGCCATGGCCAGGCAGCCTCCTCCTGCAGAGGAAGAGCACGCAGCCATGGTGGCGGCACTGGCTGTGTCTTCTTCCCTTGAGCCTGAATTTTGGATGAGTGAGAATCTACAGCTCCAGCATTTACATAAAGTACACCTCAGGGGAAACGGGATTCAAATCCCAGGCACAGGTCTGCAGCTCGGATGTGTTTCTTCTGGGATTCCGACTTTCCAATTCAGCATGACTTTATGCAAGAATAATTTCAAATAACCAGCAAACCAATATGCTCAGCCTGCAATTGTTGCTTTGTCTTAATTAGAGCGTGTCATGCCTTAGGTCAAACTGTGGTCTCCACAGCAGCAAAAGCAATGCCAGCAGCCGAGGAACCCCAACCCCGTACAGCTTACTTGGCCACTCTCCACCCGCTTTTCTTGCAAGTGGAACATACTGAGCTGCCACACACATTTCAGTAACTTTCTGGCTGCTGGAAAAAGCACACATTGGGTAGGAAATGAAAGCCAAGGAGCTCAGACAACTATTTGACTAAGTTAATTCCACTGGTCAGGCATAAGTCTTCTGCAAACGCCTTCATTACCTGCCTATAAACTTCTGCACATGGCGAGGTTCTCTCTAGAAATTACCCAGCCCAGACTTCAGGGCGAGCGCCCTGGGGAAGGCACCCTACAACCTTGTTCCTCACAACAGACTGACCTTGCTCCACCACCCTCGCCATCGCCTGCTCTCGAGGGTACTTCCATTGCCGTTCCCAGGAGCCTTCACACACCAAATCCTCTGCTCTGGTTTTACGAGACATCCCTTTCTCCAAAGACCATATTTCTGGCACTTGTTGCTGTCTGTCTGCAACTCAACTCTGCAGTTCTCTGGTTTTGCTCATTATTTTGGTCTTTTCTTTTTTCTTACTTCCTCTGTGACCCGCCTTATCTCTGTTTTCACGACATCTGCATGCACACCAAAATGATAGCCTGCGTGTTCAATGCAGCTCTCGCAATGCCAACTTTCTTCCTGGTTGTCAGGCACCTCCGTGCTCTGGACCCCCACAGATGCACAAAGGGATTTTCTCTGAACAGCATTGTTCCATCTTCTATTCTCAATAAGTATTCTGCAACGTGAGATAACTGCACGATAAGTTGCATTTGGTCGATTGTCATGAAGGTTAAAAGAGAGCAGCCCTTATTGAAAGGGAAAAGGACTACACGTAGCAGGCATTTGTAGTTGGGGGTGGGTTTTCTCCCTTCCACTTTCCCGGCATGTTCTAACACGCAATTCCATAATTCTGCAGTGCTACACAACAACGTTCTCGGCATGAGCTCCAAGTGGCTCTTCACAACCTGTTTCTAAAAACCACCCTTCCAAAATCAGCGTTGCCTTGAGTGTCTGCTCATGTAGCAGAAACACTTTTCATCCTGCAAAGCCTAATTTTACAAATACAAAACAGCCTTAACTCTAAATATGGATTTGGCTCCAAGGAAATAGCAAGCTGAGCAAATGCAGGCTTCTGTTTTAAACAGAACCGAGACGACTTCTGCCAGTATGTGGCCAAGATTCTTTCTATTTGAACACACACAGCAACACATGGTGATAATCTTACTTACAACTTGTAGCTATGTGGAGATAGGAGTTTCTCTCTCAGACTCTACCAGTCCTTTGGGGAGCAGACCTTTCCCTAAGAAACAGCACAATTACTTCAAAGCACAGGGAACATCTTCAGGTGCAAGTCTGTATGATCAAGAATACCACAAGCTGAACTGGAATCTATCACCCAGCACATGACTCTACGTGCTATGTGAAGTCTGAAGAGCAAAATGTCATGGTGAAGCAAGTGTATTTTCTAATTTATAAGAGAAACATATGAAATTCGGATTGGTCAGCCTAAGGCTAAAGAGCAAAGAGGACTGTTGGTACAACCATGCCATTGCAGCTCTGCTGTTTCAAGGCGCCACTGAGAGCTTTTGCATTGCAGTTCGCAAGTTCCCTGTCTTGGTTTTCCATTTAACTTTTGCACGTATTCCAGTAGCGAAAACATAGTAAGTCTTACTGAATTGTATATGAAAGTAAACAATGAGCAAAAATAGAGTATTAGAAGCAGCCATTCCCTCTCAAGCTGTCCAGCAGAGTTATATGGCAATTGTGTACATTTTCCCAACTTCTGAGTGAATCTTAGTGGCAGGCAAACAGAACTGATGTGAACCAAGCAGAAAATAGGCAAGTGCTGTGCTTTCTTCTGACATGTGATCTCTCTTATTTTTGCCTTGAGCTTCTTCAGGAACAGACTGCCAATTGTGCTGCACTGTGCACTGGGTGTTTATGAGCTTCGCAAATGGGCGAGCAGGTTTTCACCACTAAACTCATTTTTTGCTCTCGATCTGAATGCAGATCCTGAGGGATAAAAGGCTGGCGTGTGCCTTAAAACAAACAGGGTCCACATCAGTGGAAGTAAACATCGCATAGTCTTTCGGGAAGTAAGGGGATAGGGGGATCCGTAAACTCAAATCTGGGTCTTAGGACAAACAACGGCCCTGTCAGTCACTGCATCCTGACTTGGCAAGATGGGCGACAACTGCCTGAGTTGCTCAGCTGCCCTTTTCCCTTAGCCTACGGAAAAGTCTTGCTGTTTTGCCTACAGCCCCAGAGCCAAGCCCTGGGAAGGGTCTTCAAGTCAGATCCTGATCTTAAAAACCGCAGTAGATCCTGCAATGGACATTAAAAATCAACTCTGGATTTACTTTTAAGACTTATTGCCCGCAGGCTTTTTTGCATGTACATTTTCTGCAGTAAAACCTGCTGCCTTCCTCAGCCAAAACGCATCCCTTCTACTGTGCCAGAAAAAACCTGGAGATTCATGGGCTGAGAACTTAAAAGAGCGAGTGTGACCCTGAAGGTGAGGGGTTAAAAGCACTCACTAGGCTAGAGGAGATTTCCATTCCCGTCCACGAAATTAAAATCTCATATCCACCAGTCACTGGCTACAGCCGATACTCTGATTGGCACTGTGGAGTCTGCCCCAGGGCCATAGGAGTTCAGCTCCGCAGCGATGCTTTCCATCATGTATGATTTCCTTTGCACATCTCGCCCGGTACGAACAAGTAGGCTTTTCCTTCTCTAACCCCCATGACATGCAGTGTTCAACAGACTACTCAAGGCAGAAGACTGCAGAGTTTACTCTGTAACACGTTACCACTTTTTCTAGGATCTGGTTCCTTCTACCTCAAGAGACCTGTTCAAAAACTTGAACATTTTTTTTACCGACTTTTACATCCCAATAACTATGTTTAAGGTACTATTATCCACTGTAAGATTATGTGCAATTACCTCCTTCTCATGTAATTTTGTTCTCCAGAATTACCACTCCCCTTTCATTTGTTACAAGGAATATTTTATACACCCTTATGAATTCATCCAACTATGCGGTAGATCAGAACACATAATTTCATCATACTTACTTAAGTGCCTTTTAAACATAATTAGAAAATTGGTGCAAGTCAAACTAAGCTGCAGTGAAGTTTTCTCCTTTCCTACCTGTTTTTCTTCCCACCGACCCCCAAGGTGCCTCTCTCCCTGATGTGGGCTCCCATCCGTCCCAGGAACGCTTTTAAAGATCAAAACATCCTGTGCATGTTCTTCCGTATCCGTGGCAACTTTCCGTTACGAAGTGCCACCTAATGCATCTTACAGAGTCTGGGTTTGGTTTGGTTTTTTTAGTTTGTTAGAGTAATTTCTTTGTTCTTTTTGTTTAGCTCACAGTTTACCTAACATAAGCATTACGTAGCCACAACAATCACGTTGATGTTACTCTGAAAGTACAGCAACACACCTCAGAGCAGAATTTAGTCCCTCTCACAAAGAACCTTAAATGAACTAAACGGCTTACAATTAATGAGCTTATTAGACAGATGAGATAAAGAGTCTTCAGTTTTCACACAAAGGAGAGAATGCTTTTTGCTTTGGCAGGACAAGCAACTACTTCAGTTGCCTCAGCACATTCTTTGAAGGAAGCAGTGCATCTGTGGCTTCACACCCCTCTAGAGTATTGGATTTGCTGCCTTCAGAAATCTAGCTCTAACATTGTATGAGAAGTTCTTGTTTTCCTGTGATTACAGAGTTTAATCACCTTTCCTGTTTTACCGCTTGTGAGTCAAGCTGGTAAATCTAAACATTGTTTCTCTTCTGCAGAGTCCTTGCATTGGTTCATGTTCTCCTATGCACAGAGCAGCTTCTCAGCGAGTGTCTGCACAGGCTTTGCAACCACTGCACTGCCAGTCAGGACCGGCAGAGAAGTTACCACAACTATGTGGATATCAGTCATGCTTCTCCTGGAGTTCACTTTTCAGATTATAGGGATGCAGCTGTATTTTGGACCTTCCTGTTATCTCCCTTATTTCGTCAAAATAAATGAGTTTTTTCCCTCTCCTCCCATAACAACTTTGTAACTTGAACAAAGGACAGTAAATCTGCTGTAACAAATGGGATTAAATGGTTTGTCTGCTGCAATATCCAAACTTTTAAACATGCCAGTCATTCCTCCTTTGATGATCCTGGACTTCAGCAGCCGAGATCCTCTCAAAGTTATCAAGCATAAGCAGTGAGAGATGTCCCAGCAAAGTTCACTCACGTGCTGCTCTTCTCAAGGTCAGCACTCCTCCATTTTCAATGATCCTCAGTATAATTCCAGATGGGCATTTTCTTAGGAAAAGTTTCTTTTCTGGAAATTACATGAAGGTACAACTGGCATTTGTCTAGAAGATCACACACAACACCTGCCAACTTTTCTGTTCTTATGCAAGTGGGTACTGGTCCTGTCCTAGCTGGATGAACTGTGGACTTTTCTGGACATCGAGGCATATGGGAGCCAGCTCAGCCTTATGAATTTATGAAAGTGACCTTCTTTCAGAGTAAAATGTAGCTATGAAATTCTCAGTGACTTACCATCAGATGTTCAGGTGCCTCTAGTGTATTATGTTCTCTGATGGATCGCCAAGATGTTTCTTCTGCTAAAGCAGTTTTGAAGTCTCCCGGAAGGATTTGTTTTCCCTCAAGAGAGTGAGGGCAAAGTCCACAGTACCTTGTGCCAGCACATGCTACAAAAATTCAGCAATTCATGCCTCCTCTGCAGAACACCCAGCTTCTCTCTTTGCATTTTTCTGAAGGTTATCTTGAAGTCTACTTGTGCCCAACACACTGTGTCATGCCTCTGTGGTGTACTGAAATCAGAGCACACCCTTTGAGAAATCCTCATGCTTACATGGGGAAGCTGCCTGTAAGAGTTAGGCTGAAGAGTGAATTTGCTTCATTTTTAATGATTCTGGAAACCATGCTCATTTTATGACAGCCTTCAGGAAACCAGTTCAGTGTATTTTCTGGTTCCAGGTGCCCTTTCTGTGCTCTGCCCTCCAGGGAGCAAAGCCTTCTGAGCCACAGTGCCTCCTCTTACCAGCTCTCTCCCCCAGACAGACTCCTGCAGCCCTAGCTAGTCCCACCCAGCACAGGTACCTCTTCCCTGCAAGCACTGATTTCACTTCAGGAACCTGTGCATCACCTCCATTGACTTCAATTTCTGAGCTTTTTAGAGTTCAGAACAAAGCCTGATCACTTCATCCTCGGCTCACGCTGCTGCTCCCCAGAGAAGGTGCTGGAGGAACTCTAGCATCACTAACCCATTGTCCTAACCTGCCCTGGGAGGTAAGTGACAGTGCTGACCGTGAAACTGGGTTCCCCACTTACTGGCACAATCCTGGCAATGTTCTTTTGCCTTACAATTTTGGCATGTAAAATAGAGATGCCTCCGCCTGACCTAATCATCTGAGGTTCTTCATTACAGTCAATAGAGTGAAAAAACACAGTTTCAATGCATCACTCTCAGACACCTCCTTTAGGATCAGGTGATCCAAACTCTGGAAGAGCCTAATCCTTTCTGTTGACCCTCACGCTCAGTCAAAGACCCCGCTGTTAGCAGACAAAGCCATTTTTATACAACTAACAGGGCACAGAAGTCACTCACAGACAGATTGCCAAAAGACTCTCAGGGACACGTCTGATTTTAAGTGCATGAACAACCAGACAAGCCCCACTGATGTCAACAGGTTAGTCACAAAAGCGAGAGGAAGCAAGAGCTGAAAAGCTTTACTAAATCAGACTCCAGTCAATAGCAGGTCTCAGAGGATTACAGCTAATGTTACACTAATATATTAAAATATGGATATTTTATAGCTAATATTAAATAAGAAAATAATTTATGACCTCTAAATTTAAATGCCAAAAATTTTGTAAGGAACTGCCTGCAACTCTTATAAATCAGAGATGGAAGAGATTTCCATTAGATCCAGCTGAATTCACAATTGGCAATGCCTCACTGCTAAATTGTGACAGACCCAGTACTCTTGTACATGTGGCCCTCCACTCCCTTTGCTTGGGGCAGCAGCTGATTTTGACCCCTCCAGACACACTCGCCCGTCTGACAGCATCTAACCTTTGTGAGCGAGGCTGCACAATTATGCTGTCCTCTTCCACCCAACTTGTAGAAGAGATTAAACCTCTACCATAGCTACAGCTTTGAATCCTTTGTTAGCATTACCAGTGATCCCAAGACATTGTTAGTAATGGAAGTGAAGCCACATGCCCAGTTTTACTCTTTGCTGTGTTTCTTTGGCCTCCGTCCCTGTGGAAATCAGCAGGGAAAGTGACAGCACGCATAGTATGTAATTATGGGATCAAAAAGGGTATTAGCTACCCACAGGCAGAGGTGGTCCCTGATGAGTGCCTAGAGCCACACCTCTGCCTTGGGCAGGGGACCACACGGTCACAGGGCACACTTCTGGATCCCTTTGGGAAAACCCCTTGCAACTGTCTACAGACTGTCAACGCTACTGAGATCCTCTCACATACCTCATGCAAATGTTGCCTGACCGGGCTGGGGCAGGCACAATGTTTGCTATGGGTTAAACCAGGGCTGTGCGACTGCAGAGCAGATTGCCCTCTGCCAGCTTCACAAGCTAAGCCTCTTTTCTGCCTTCCTCTGGATTTTCTCATGTCATGGTTCGGAAGACACCTGTCCCAACACCCCGTGAACTCAGAGCAGTCATGTTGACAACAAATTACACTACTGAACAAATTTTGTTTTCATCTCCTGTCACCTCCCTTTGGAAACTGTTTTGCCCATGCCTAATTCTTTACACCATCCAGTCCCCAGCCAAAATATCAAGTCTGCATTATCTACCTCTGAATGACTGCCAGGGCTTGAACTGCTGATTAGGTATGTCAAACTTGATGGTTAGACCACTGCGCTCTTCCCTCTGGGAAAGAGACAAGCATCTGGTCATTTTTTTCTTTTCTGTGTTGGACTGTTCAGGCTGAGAAGCAATTTGTTCAAATGTGAAGTCCTTTACTAGGAGGACTGTGCCTGAGATGAGACAAAATTACAATGAAAGGAAAAAATCGCCCACAGCAGCTCAGCTCGCCAGCCAAGCCATGGCTCCCAATGAGAAACAGAATACACTGCCTAATGCTAGTCCAAATGTTAGCCAGTAGTTATTTGCCACTTCAAAACCTCTTTTTTCCTACAGACCCCTTGTTGTTTTAAAATCCATGTTTCAGCTTGAAAAGCTACCATATTTTTTAATGGAAAGTAAACTGATACTTGCAGACAAATTATCATTACATCTGTTTAATCTCATTGTACTATTGTTGGGCTGCCAGAGAATGGGTCATTAACAATCCACTTACTCCAAGTTACACTTTCCCATTGCTGGAACAAATTCAGCACCTGCAGCTATCTCAGCAGAGGCTGCCATGGGTTTAATGTTTCTCCGTGTAACTACCCAACGTTGGTCACTCCACACTGGCAGGAGGCATCCACACTTTTCCCCTAGATACAACAGCTGACAGTCTGCAAGGCAGCTGTGGCAACTGAAATCTTCCACATGCTCCTGAGAGCATGCTAAATAACTCCTCTTCCTAAATCTGATCTTTTTTCTATATTTTAAATCAGTCTTTTTTTATTAAGACGTTTCTGTGTCTTACACTTGCACTGGGAGTCAGGGCATGGAGGTTGAATACTGCTTCTAAAACTTCTTTCCCTTGACTTTTGAAAAGTTACCCAGAAGAAGTTTTTTGAGACTTGAAACAGATCTTGGAACCCAAAAACCCCTAATGGGGGCCTGACGTTTACAGACAATAGCCCTTTTCTATAAGATATGTTCCTTGTAGGAGCATTTTGACATTCTAAATCAGACACATCTGTAAAGGTACCTAATTTTCCTCCACTTGCTCCATAAGGAAATCAGGCTTCTGACTTTGCTCAGACACAACTCAATTAGTTGCCTAATGCTGCCTAAAATAGAGGTGTGAATCTTCACTGTTACTCTCGGTCCCCAGGGGCCATTCCTGGGAAATACTGAGTTCTCTAACGATAATTTAATGACAGGAGTTGCTCAACATCGCTCAGAATCAGCATTCCAGACATCACATTGCTGCTGAATGAAGTGTGTGATGTGTCCTTCACTAGGATGGACACTCTCACACTCAGTACATCCAGAGCCTTTGAACCAAAGCAGACCAAAGGGGGTTCCCAGTGCTACCACTCTTTTACCATCGCAGTATCGTACATAGCTTGCAGCCTCAGCGCTATGAAATGGATGTCAAAATATCCCAGTAAGATGTGCACATAAAACTCATTAACTAACATCCAAGCATGAACACATCTTCCATCAAAACCCACTATTTCCTATTTTGTTAATTTATTCTATTTATTTGTATAAATCAATCCTATCAATTCACCCAAAAACAGAAGCAACAAGGTCTCTGCTATCTAAGGTAGGAAGAGAAGACCAGGACTGCAAAAGAGCCTTTCAAATTCCAGGAGTGATACGGGAAGTAAAAGACAAAGAAAATACGACACCCTATTTGAAGTTATACGTGTTGTTAGCACCTTTCTCTTCATATTTAGATTATATTTCTCAATGAATATAAATCAATATAGCTCCTAGATGTCAATTCATGTCAAGTTCTATTCCAGGTTTTCTCATCCCTCTCCACTTTTTTTTTAATGTGGATTCCAATTATCATATGAACATAATGGAAGTACGATAATAGTTTGAGAAATATAACCAGCAAGAGGACAAGCGGAGTATAGCACAGGGGAATGTTCTGCTTTAGAAGACAAAATCATCCTCCCTGCCTCATAGTTACAGGTCTGGCTGTGAAAACCGGCTAGGGAAATGTCTCACTGTACTGTCGTTCATGCTAAATGGCCATGGTTTCTGTAATCCCTGCTTGAGAACTGTAGTTTTTAATTAGCTTTCACTTATTTCCAGCATGACGTCTGATTTCAGGGAATCACTCTACAAAAAAAGTCTTATCATCTCATGATGTTAGGATTAACTTACTTCTCCTAATGCTCCACAGATGTTAGAAAGTGCTTTATTAGGTTTATCAAATGCCCAATAATCAAGTCAATACAAATCAAGTCAAAACCAGTCCTGCATGCCAGGGGCAACGAGAAATGTCCTGGCGTGATATATGTCAAATAAAAGTCTTTTGTAAATCTTCCAGATCACAAAACAGTAACACTTCCAAGGAATTTGTAGCATACAATAAAAAGCTTACCACTGAATATCTAAGCCTAACAACTGAGTAAACAACTGAAACCTACAGGACATAAAATCCATCTCTTAAACTGATATTAAAGATGAGCTTTGTTTTCTTATATGTCTCAAAAAGGACGTATGCAACAAAAGCTGACATTCAGGACCAAAGTGAAACAGTGGATTAAGAGAGATTTGAGCTTCCAGAAGTCTGGATAAATATCAGTAACTGTGTGCATACAGGATTTCCATTTGTGCTACACCTGCGTACTGAAACAGAATCTACAACCTCCGAAAGCAGAAATACAGAATATAGTATAACATCCATTGCCTCCTTCAGGCATTCTCTGTATCAAACCACCCAATGCATTTTTTTGACAGAGCTTGCATTGAAAATCAATTCAACAAACAAACTTATACGTGTTGGTCGGGTTTTTTTCCAACATTACTTTTTTATTGTACATTGTGGTTTAACCCTAGCTGGTAATTAAGTACGATGCAGCCGCTCACTCACTCCCCCCTCACCCAGAGGGATGGGGAGGAGAGTTGGAAAGGAATGTAAAACTCAAGGGTTGAGATAAGAACA